>QPMI01000068.1:0-199785 GCA_004431415.1 Cyanophora paradoxa | reverse complement strand
AAATGACGCTGACGTAAATGACGCGACCCTTCAGGTTAATTAATTAAGCAAGCGCTAGCGCTAGCTAGCTAGATATCGATACCACCTAGCTAGTAGCACTAGGACACTAGGACACTAGGACACCGGGGGTACCCCCGCCGAGTTCAAGTCTCGACTTACCGGGGAGAAGTTGGGCCCGAGTCCGAGTCGCCGGCAAAACTCCGTGACGTAAATGACGCTGACGTAAATGACGCGACCCTTCAGGTTATTAATTAAGCAAGCGCTAGCGCTAGCTAGCTAGATATCGATACCACCTAGCTAGTAGCACTAGGACACTAGGACACTAGGACACCGGGGGTACCCCCGCCGAGTTCAAGTCTCGAACTTACCGGGAGAAGTTGGGCCCGAGTCCGAGTCGCCGGCAAACTCCGTGACGTAAATGACGCGGACGTAAATGGCAAATCCCATTGGAGCTACGTTCGCCACACTCCGGACGCCTCCCACAATTTCCAAAGGTACCCAGCAAGCATGGACTTCACCGATTGCGCAGGTATCAAGCAGGAGCCTGAGGACCTTCTCACGCCGCCGCCTCGGCGCCCAAGCAGCGCCGCCGCCGCGGGCCCAAGTCCCTCTGCTCGAGCCCGAGATCCTGGCGGCTCCGGCGCGCGGGCGGAGACCGTGGACCTGACCCTGGAGGAGCCGGCGCGCGGCCCGCCGCGCCTTCTGATCCTTGCGGCGGCGGCGGCCGCGCTCTACTACGCCGCCCGGCGCCTGGGCCCGCAGCTCTCGGGCCTGGTCCGGAACCTTTTCTAAGTCTTGCCCAATGGAGGCCCTGCTAGATCTCATGGCCTTTGCGTTGCCCATCTTCTTCCTGGTAGGCCTCAGCCGCATGGAGCGCGAGGCGCGCCAGCCCGAGCGCGTCGAGCGCGGCCTCACCCCCGCAGAGCAGCGCAACCTCACCGAGTGGGACCTGGCGCTCATGGCCGGCCGCATGCTCGACGGCAACCGGCTCGAGCCGGGCCACCGCCTCAAGCTAGAGGACGGCGGCACGGCCCTCTGGGACGGCGAGGCCTGGAAGCACGATTCGACGGGCGAGCCGATGAAGCTGCTCGCCTCCGGCAACAAGTACTGGCGCGGCGACTCGATGGAGTTCGGCGCCCGTGATTGCTAGTGATTTTCTAGCCCTTCTAACTTAGAGAATGCCCGACCCCTCGCCCGACCCCGCCGCAGGTGCCGAGAGCGCGGCAGCTCGGACGAGTACTCCGAGCTCACGGATCCCGACCCCGACGAGCCCGGCGACGCCTTCGCGACGGAGAACGAGCGCTCCCTCATGCGCGTCTACGAGGCGCTGCGCGAGGCGATCTACTGGGAGGATCCCGCCTGGGAACCCTGATGAACTTTGCAAAGTTCGCCGAGTTCATGTTCGCTATGACCGTGCCCTTCACCCGAGTCGTGCTCTGGGATAGGAAACAGGAACTGGTAAAGGCATTGAATACAACAGTACAGAGCCCTACGAGCTAGAGCTGCTATCGCCCGAGTCCAGGCGCGCCTTCTTGGCCTTGGAGCGGCGGAGGCGGGAGACGTACTGCAGGCGCAGGTTGCGCACTAGGAGCTCGCCGGCCGTGGTGCCCGGCAGCCCGGGAACCGAGTCCGTGGGCAGCAGCTGTCCCTCGCGTATCGCCTTGTACGTCTTGCGCTTGTTGAATGCAACCTTCTCCGTATCCTCCGCGACCGGGACTTCCAGCGCCAGCGTGCGCTTGGCCTTCTTGACGGAGACTGCGTTCGCACGCTCCAGCTTCACTCCGGGCTCCAGGGGGGTAGGGGCGACTGCGTTCGCCACCGGGTTCTCAGCGAAGGAAACACGGGGGGAAGAGCCGCCGCGCATGGTTCGCTCGCTTTACCTAGCCTTTAGAAAATAGTCGAGCTGGGCGCTCTGCAGGCGCGCGCCCTGGTAGGCGCCGCGCAGCTGCCACGCGAGCCAGATCGCAAGGAGCACCGGCGGCGACGGCCGGGGCGATCTTGGCGTAGTGCCAGCCTTCATCGCAAGCTCCGGCACGGCCGCAACGCCTGCCCGACCTTCACGCCCGCGGCGCGTCCGATCGATTCCGTCAGCGTGCTGCCGAGTGCGCCCGCGGCCACGTCGGCCCAGGGAAGCTTGCCGTCGTTCTTTAGGATGAGTCGTTGTTCTTGCGCTCGATCGTCGTGCTGATCGCCGCGGCCAGGTTGAAGCTCGGCGGCGGCTGCGCGCTCTTCGGTCCGAAGACCTTGGTCAGCACGGCGTCCACCCAGCCATCTTTGACCTAGACTTCGAAAACTATCTAAATGACCAGGCCGCGCAGGTACCAGACCATCAGGAGCGAGCCGCCAGCGCCACCAGCAGCGGCAGGTGCCCGTCCACGGCGCGCCGCATGCGGTTGTCGCACAGCTCCTGGCAGCTCAGCCGGTTGGCCTCGTCGAAGTAGGCGCTCACGGCGTAGGGGCGGTCGGCCGGCGGGTGCAGCCCCGGCCCAGGCACGGGTAGGCCTCCGCCTGGCGCCGCGCGGCCAGCGCCGCCGTCGCCGCGTGCGCGCCTCCCTCTGCCCCGGCGCGATCGCCACGAGGGGCAGCGCCCCCACGCTCCTGCCCTTGCCCGCCCCTTGACGTTTCAGCGACGGCGGCGCGGATCCGCCGCCTTCACCCTGGCCCTCCGCCGCCGCCCCGCCTTAGCCCTCGCCGCCTCGCCGATCTTGCTGCATCGCGAATCCGATTGAACACGGTGACAGCAGCTTCTCTACCGCGCTCGACATCTCGAACGTGTAACGAGAATGAAGAAAATTTAAAAGGGAACGCCAACGGACTCGGAACTCGGAAAAGGGGAGGGGAGAATGAACTTTGAAAAGTTAGCGCCGGCGGGGCGCATGCCGGCCGCCGCCTGCGAGCGCCGCCGGGGCGTAGAGGGACTTGCGGCGTAGCCGAAGCCCACGCTATGACCGCCGAGGCCGTGGGGGTGCCGCCGAGGAGCCAGGTGAGGGTCGCGCCAGCGCTCCTAGCGAGTAGTGGGCAGGATAAGCTTCGAAGGCCATCGCGGGACCGAATTGAGGAGGGTTGAGAAAAAATACCGCCTCGGGCCTCAGTGGTGCAGGTGCCGGAAGCGCGCGTTGTCCTCGGCCTCCTCGCGCGCCGCCTGCTCTCCGCCGCGTCGATCTCGCCCGCGAGGCCTCCGCGCCGCGGCCGACGCGTAGTCCTTGAGCACGGGCACGCCGGTAGCTGTAGCCGAGGCCCTTCGCCAGCCCCGCCGACTCCGCCTCGAACGCCCGCCAGCGCTCCGAGCCTCCGCCCCGGCGATCTGGCCGGCGCGGAAGCCGGAGTCCAGCTCGGCGCGGAGGCGATGGTGGCCTGCAGGCGCTGGCCCAGAGGGCCTGGCGCCGCTCCTCCGCCTCGCGCGCCTGGCGCGCCGCCAGCGCCGCCGCTCGCCTCCTGCTGGGCCCCGAAGCCTGGATCGCGGTGAGGACGGCGCCGGGCCGGGAGGGGGCTGGGGCCGTCGCGCTCGCGGAGGAGGCCGAGCTCCCGTAGCCGCTCGGGCCCGCGCCGCCGTTCGTCGGGGTACCCTGCCCTTGGATCAGGAGGGGGGCGGGGGAGGGGGGTACGGGAGGGAAGGCGGGGGTACGCGGGCCGGACCTGGCGCGGCAGCATCTCGTCGATGCGCTGCTGGCCGGGGCGCTGCTGGGGGGCCGTGGCGGGGGCTGGGCGGGAGGAAGGCCGGCGCCGAGTTGCGGGTGCGCTTGCCCTTGCCTTGGTGTGGGGCTTGACGAGGAAGGCCCGACGTCGGGCGCCGGGTCCTTGAACTGGGCGACGGGGATCGCGATCGCCTCCAGCGCCGGCTGGCTCTCGCCGAGGGAGAGCGGGGCCTTGGGACGATGCCGCGGATGTAGGTCTGCCAGACGCCGCCGAGCTTGTAGGAGTAGGGGCGGCACCAGGAGCCGAAGCCGGCGAGGGTCTCGTCCAGCGGCCGTTCTCGATGTCGGCGCCGACGGCGGCGGAGGTGTCGGGGCCCTCCGTGCGCGCGATGTACTCGACGATGCCGCGACGCTCGTCATGTAGCCCTCCGTGTTCGGGGCGGCGACGTAGGTGGTGGGGTCGACGGCGCAGTGGGCGATGATGAAGCGGGTGAGGGGACAGAGGCCGTCTCCTGCCAGAAGCCGAGGCGCTGCGCCCGCAGCCACGCCGGCTCGAAGGCTGGATGCAGGAGGCCTTGCCGTCGGAGAGCGCGTGGATGATCTTCCACGCGAAGGTGAAGGCGCGACCATGAGCGCCGGCAGCTCGTTCTCGCGGATGTCGGAGTGGAGGTAGGTGCGCTTCTTGGCCGGCTTGTGGTCGAGGGGGATCAGGACGACGCGGGCGAAGAACTCGAGCATGCGGTTCTCGAGCTGCGCCGGGGCAAGTGAGAAAGGGCGCCGGGGAAGGGAAGGGGGCAGGGAACGGGCGCACCTGCGGGAAGCTGTTGCAGACGATGACAAGCACCTTGCGCGTCGCCTTGGTGCGCACATCGTCGCCGCGGACGTTCTTGAAGTTGCGGAGTAGGCGTCGCCGGAGCGCATCTTGAGCTCCTCCTCCGAGCAGGCCTTAGGGTCGAGGCCCTCCGCCATCACCATGCAGATCGCCTCCTCGCCGCCGTGCTCCGAGAAGGCCGAGCCCTTGGAGGGCGGTAGACGCAGACGCGGCCCGGCGGCAGGCACTCCGTCATGATCTGCGTCACCATCGACTTGCCTGTGCCCGACTGGCCTTGATGATGCCGCAGTACTGCAGCATGGCGCCCTCGGACGGCGGCTCGATCTCCGCGCGCGGCTCCCGGTCGAAGACGGGCTTGTCGCAGAAGTTCCACGGCCCGACGAGGTTGAAGGCGTAGAGGACGGCCGCCGCGTAGCCGAACTCGTCGGCCGTCACGTAGCCGTTGTCCGCCAGGTGCTTGACGACGTTGGGCATGAAGGGGTGCAGCATGCCGTACACGTGGGCCAGTCGCAGGTCTCGGTCGCCTCCTCGATGCCCGCGGGCAGGCGCCCCTGGATGTAGCAGGTGTTCATGTAGCCCGCGTACCGCTCCCGTGCCTCCTCGTGCGTCATGACGAGGACGCAGGCGCTGCCCGTGCTGTCCTGCGGCGCCCGCACCACGAAATCTGCGCAAGGGGCGTCGGCGGGGGTACGGGGCGGGGCGCAGGGGTACGGGCGGCGCACGCGTGTCGCAGGCGAAGGCGAAGCCGGGGATGACGGGCATCTCGGGGCAGACGTCCTCGAGCTGGAGGGACTCCTCCACGAACGTGCGCGTCCGCCCCGAGAGCACCTCCTTCGAGAAGGTGAACTCGAAGGAGCCGGGGTTGGACTCGTAGGTCTTGTGGAAGGTCATCGCCAGCAGCTGGATGACCTCCTTCATCGTCCCGCGCCCGGCGTGCCTGTTCGCGCTGACCTTGTCGTACACGAAGAGGTTCGGGAGCTCGACGTAGAAGGTGGGCGGGGAGTTCGGGCCGTAGGGTCTCTGGCGCACGATCCGCTGCGCCGGCAAAAGGGGTTAGCGGGGTTCGAACGCGGGGAGGGGGCGCACCGGCCGAAGGCGGCTCGGGCCAGCGCCTTAAGCAGCTGGGCCACGGCCGCCTCCGGCCTCTAAGGGGGCGGGGCGCGCAGCTAAGGGGGGCGGGCGCACGTTGTTCTTGACGAAGAGGCGGAGCGCATCCTGAATGGCCGCCTCCTTCTTGGACTTGTTGTCCTTGCTGTACGTTGTCACGTCGTCGTACTTGGACATGTCGATCTCGGGCGCCTCGCGCGGCTGCACCGCCAGCTCCGCCCGCGCCAGCTCCAGCCTGGTGGCGCGCGGCGGCTCGCCGTCGCTCTCCGACGCCTGGCCGTCGTCGTGGTCCGCCTCCGCCTCCGCCCGCTGATCGCGCAGCAGCTGCCGCTCGCGCTCGCGCCGCTGCTGGGCCCGGCGGGAGAGGCGGCCGGCGCGGGGGCCGGAGGGGCGGAGGGGGCATGTGGCCGAGGGAGGAGGCGGGCGTGGCGACGGGCGTGCCCCGCGGCGGCGAGGGGATGGGGCGGGCGAGGGGGTACCCTGGACGGAGGGCGGCGGGCGCTGCGAGGGCTGCGAGGGCGGAAGGGACTGAAGGCCGAGGGGTTGCCGCTCGGGCGCCAGGAGACGTCGGAGGCGGCGGGGCTGGCGGGGGGCACGGGGCGGGCGGGCGGCGGGGGAGACGAGGGGCGGCCTGGGGCCGGCGTCGCCGGGCTCGTCGTCCGAGAACTCCTCGATGGGCGGCGGCGGGGCGCCGTCGAGGGAGGGGGAGGGCGGGAGGGGGTAGAACTCGTCGACGGGGGCTCGGGCTCGAAGGTGTCCCCCGCCCCGCCTCCACCGTCGCCGCCAGCTCCGCATCGGGCTCGCCCTCGCGCTCGCGCTCGCGCTCCAGCTCCATCGCGTACTCCTCCGCCACCTCCAGCTCGCGCGAGGCCTTCGCGTCCGCCGCCGCCGCCAGCGCGGCCTCCATCTCCATCTCGCGCTCGGCCTCCAGCTCCTCCTCTGTGGGCAGGGTCATTCCTTTGCGCCTCTGGAACGCCCTAGGCTCAGAAATTAGGGGCGGGGAGGGCGCACCGGCCGCCTTGGGGGCCGCCGCCTCCATCTCCTCGCCGAGATCGCGCCGCGCCGCCGGGGCACCCGCCTCCTCCTCCTCGAACCGCAGGTCGATGTAGGCGGCCTTGCCCTTGCCCTTGCCCTTCGCCTGGGCCTGGGCCTGGGCCACGCGCATGGCGCGCGCGAGGCCCTCCGCCGTGATCATGCTGCCGCCGGCCCGGGCGCCCGAGGCGGAGGCCGTCGCCTCGCCGATCGCCGCCTGGAAGGCCGCGGCCATCGCCTGGCCGGCGCGCGGCAGGCTCCGCGCCCGCTCCAGCTCCTCCTCCGTGAAGTCCAGCGCCCGGGCCGCGGCGGCGGCCTCGGCCTCGCGCTCCGCCTCGGAATCCGAGTCGGAATCCGAGGACTCCGCGGCCGCGAGCATGGGGCGGGGGCGGGAGCGGCGGCGGCGGCGGCGGCGGCCGCCTTGTCGAAGACGGGGACGAAGAAGGTGAGGGCGAGGGTGCGCCGCGGCACCACGTACTTCACGGCGCCGTGGATCATGGGCCGCCCGTGCGAGTCCGGCATCGAGCACCGGCGGATGACCTGCGAGGGGGTTTAAATGGCATCTAAATAGTCTAAATAGCATCTAAATAGCATCCAAATAGAAACGGCGCACCTGCACGCGGTCGCCGATGGTGACGCCGGGCACCTCGAACTCAGGAACCAGGTCGAAGGCGCAGATGCCCTGGCGCCCGTGGCGGTCCCGGCACGTCCGGCAGGCCGCCTCCAGCACGATGCGGATGGCGTAGGCGTCGGTGAGGACGCCGGTGT
Source organism: Cyanophora paradoxa (assembly GCA_004431415.1). Classification (NCBI taxonomy): domain Eukaryota; class Glaucocystophyceae; order Cyanophorales; family Cyanophoraceae; genus Cyanophora; species Cyanophora paradoxa. The sequence goes on along the minus strand of QPMI01000068.1, from coordinate 192,411 downwards.
CCGGCCGCTCGCCCCAGACCGCCGAGCTCTCGTGGCGCGTGATGAACGCGCGGCTGTTCCGCATGATGCAGCGCGCCTCGACGCCCATGATGCCCTTCGCCAGCCTCTGCGGGCCGGCGGGGGTCGGCGGGGAGGGGCGGCCGCGGCTGCACGGGCGGCCGGGGCGCACCTCGGGCGTGTAGGCCGGGTCCGAGCTGAGCACCAGCAGCCAGAGCAGGTGCGGGGCCGCCTCCGCCATGCGGTTGAAGTAGAACTCCTCCGGGCCCGCCAGCAGGCCAATCGTGCGCCACTCGCCCTTGGCGATGTGCCGGGCACGGCGCCCATGAGCAGCCGCAGGCGCTGCGCCGCGAACAGCCGGCGGGCGTCGGAATCGCGCCCGGGCTTCGGCTTGCTCGGCGTGTCGAAGTTCTCCTCCGTCATGTTCAGCGCCGCGTGCATCGCCCGCACGTCCGCGTCCTGCGAGCGCGGCGGCGCCTCAGCCGCTGCGAGCCGGGCGCGTGAGGGAGAAAGAGGCAGCGAGCACCTCCGCGAGCCGCAGCCGCGACAGGACGGAGTCGATGGAGAACTGCACCGACGGGCCGGGGGCACCCTCGGCGTTCAAAGTCCGCGCCGCGGCGAGCTTGCGCTTGCGCTCGGCCAGCTCGGTCTTGCGCAGCACATCCTTGCTGCTCGGGCTGAACTGCATGCCATCCTCCAGCGCACGCGCCTGCGCCTCCTTCGCCTGGTCGCTGATGCCGGCCTCGAAAACCGTCCAATCGACGCCGAAGCTGTCGCCGACGCAGAGAACGTCGTACAGCGTGTTCTTCGCCAGCTTAGCCGGGATCTCCGGAGGGAGCGCGAGCCGAGACATGCTGCTGCCGCCGATGCTGCCGCCGGTGCTGCGCGCGCTCTGCTGGGAGTGCTGCGCGCGCTGCGAAGGTTCTGGCGCCAAGTTCCCAGCCGATTTGAACGAGCGGCCTGCATTGCATCGCCGGACTGGGCAGTCAAAAAAAAGCGAGAAACCGACCGGGGTTCGAGCCCAAGGGGGGTACGCATTTTGAGGGGGGGGGAAGCGGGCTTCAAGTCTGAGTCTTCGCGAGTTGGGGAGGGAACAAGCCAGCGGGGGTACGACGTTGAACGGAATCCGTTGAGACATCGCGGGCAGTAACACTCGCGATGCAGGCGGCGACCTTCCGCTCGTGCGCGAAGCAGCAGCAGCCCGGCGAGCAGGACAGCATAGCCCGCGATCTCGGCAGCCTGTCGGCGGAGGAGGCGCTCAACGCGATGACCTGCGATAGCGTGTTCAACTCGGCCGGCGTGCCGCGCTTCGAGCCGTTCGGCGGGCTGAAGAAGATCCAGAACACGGACGGCCACCCGAAGCGCTTGAAGACCAAGGGCCAGTTCACGCCGGTGAATAAGTTCAACGAGGTTCGCGGTTTCGCCCGCACCGCTTCGGCCCCGGCTCACATGCCCCGGCTCGCGTGCCCCGCGCGCAGATCGTGCCTTACAGCATTCACGAGCTGCCGGAGCATGTGAAGGCGAAGTACGGCTTCACGCACGGCGATGTGGCGCTGTTGCTGATGTCCGACAATGCGGCGGCGGGCTGCTTCAACAGCATCGCGCTCCATCGCGATTTCCATCCGCGCGCGATCTTCTCCGGCACTCCGGAGCAGAAGGAGTTCCTCGCGGACCTCAAATCCGGCAGCGGCGGCGCCCACGGGTGAGGGCCCTTCCCTGCGCTCGCGTGCCCGCGCTTGCTCACGCGCGGGCCGCTGCAGCTCTTGATCGCGCGGGATCAGTGCCTGGCGTCGGTGACGGAGAAGGAGAAGGCCAGCCCGTCCGGCCTCGGCGTTCGGTGCGATTACGTCATCGTCACCAAGCGCATCAACCCGACGTACGCCAAGAAGTACGACCTCAACTTCGTCTACGTGAAGGAGGGGCCGCCGGCCTCGCAGTACACCGTCACCGTCCAGGCCGGCATCTGCGCCGGCGAGACCATCCAAGGCGCGTACCACGGCGTCGGCACGCTCCCGTCCGGCGGCTTCTTCGACGTCGTTGATCACATGTTCCTCTCCTGCGCCGATGACATTTACGTGCGCGAGAGCCCGCCCTTTCCCCTTTCCCCTGCCCCTGCGCGCGCTAAGGTCGCGTCCGCAGGTCGGGGAGAACCCGAGCGCGGAGAGCCCGCTGGGCTACGCGTACTGGCTGGTCAGCGTGCAGAAGGTGCTCTCCTGCGCGGCCCTTCTGAAGTACGCCAGCGTCTGCGACTCCGGCATGCGGCCCCAGCTCCAGCTTCTCGTGGATCAGGGCCGGAGCGACGAGACCCGCCAGCGCCACCGCGATCTCGCGCGGACGGCCGTGCTGAAGCTGGAGGAGGTTCTGCGCGAGGGCCACCCAAACGGGCCGGCCCGCGCCCGTGAGATCCTCTCGGCGGCCATCTCCGTGATCGTCGGCGAGCTCTCGCACACGGTCCGCCGCCGCCCCGCTTAGCCCGCCTCTCCTCCCTGACCCCGGGCCCTCGGAGCGCAGGAGGAGTCGGACGTTCTCACGGCGCGGGCGGACGAGTTCCAGCGCCAGGCGGAGAAGATCAAGTGCTGGTACGAGAAGGTGAAGAAGGCGGAGGAGACGGACCTGCGCGACTGGGGCAGCAAGAGCGGCGACGCCGAATTCGACCGCGACAAGCTCAAGCGCGTCTTCTTCTGGATGCGCATCTGCGCCAAGCTGGAGGCGCTGATGGACGAGTGGCACATCGAGGGCGTCCGTCTGGCGAAGGCGATGATCGCCATGGAGTGGGGCCACGGCCACCCGGCGCGCAAGGAGTGCAGCATGCTGGCCAAGGAGATCGGCCGCCGGGGCCGCTACATCAAGGAGGTGGCCTACGGCATCGAATGTGCGTCCGCCCCGCCCTTGGCCTGCGCCCCCGCCCTTGGCCTGCGCCCGCGCTCTCCCCGCTCACCCCCTCTCCCGCAGTTACCATCCCGCTCGTCCAATTCTTCCAGCGCGAGTTTGTGCTGATCCAGGCCTCCATCATCAAGATCGGGTCGCTCTCCGCCAAGGAGGTGGACGAGGCAAGGGACGAGGGCCAGGCGGAGGCGGAGGCGCGCTGGGACGATGCGGCGTTCAGCGCCGTCTGGGGCGTCGGGACAACGCGCTCTCGCCCCCGCCCCGTTCGGCTTCAGCGGGCGGCCCGCGCTGGCGTTCGACGAGCACGGCCTCCCCGAGCTGGCGGAGGCGGACGCCGTCGGCTTCAACTGGGCGACGTTCGAGGCCCGCATCGACGAGAAGGCGAAGGAGGCGCAGATGCGGCTGCTGGAGGAGGGCCTCGTCCCGGCGCCGGTGCCCGCGCCCTTCCCCCTTCCTCTCCTCCTCGGCCCCTCTCACCGCCTCCTCCAGCCCCCGGCGTCCTCGGCTCCGGCGTCCTTGGCTCCGGCGCCCTCGGCCCCGGCCCTCTGCCCCACCTACGGAGAGAGGTGTGCCCACCGCGCCGATTGCGCCCTCAACGGCTCCCACCTCCTGCCCGCCAAGAAGGCCCGCCTCGGCCTCTTCTCACCCCACCCTCTCAGCCCGGTGAGTGACTCTGAATCGGAGGGCTCGGAGGCCTATAGCACGCCCCGCGACCCCGACGCCCCGCCCCACAAGGCCGGCGCCTTCGGCTTCTGTGAGTGACGCCCCCGCGCAGGCCCTGCCGACGCCGCCCGTCGCCAACCGCACCGTCTTCGTCCAGGTGAGTGCCAGGGCTGCCGCGAGTGGCGGCTCGAGAACTTCTCGGCTCAGGTCCCCGCCACGCAGCAGGCCGGCGCGATCCCGGCCTCGCCGCCCGTGACCGTCGACGTCGAGGGCGGTATGTTCGAGATGGAGCTGGAGCCGGCGCCCTCGCAGGCCCTCGCCACCCAGGGCTCGGCCCCGGGCTCGCCGCCGCCGTCCCAGCCCTCCCTCCCGCTGGTGCACGCCAACTCCAACATCTTCGAGGGCTGCTGAGGGCCCTGAAACGGTGCGCGCAGGCCCGTCCCGCCCTCCAGAGCAAGTGGTCCACAACGCCATAGTGGACGCCATGTGGGATAACAGGGCCGCCTCCCCCACCCCTTCCGCTACGTCTCTATGGCCCTCCGCGGCCTCGCCTTCCCGCCCCCCTGCACCGAGCAGCTCAACCAAATCCTGCGCGGTCTGATTCATTACAGACTCGCCTACCCGGCCTGGGCCTGAGCTACACCAAGCTACGGTGAGTCCGACCAAGCCCTGTCCCGGGTCCCGGGAAAATTTATATTAAGATTCCAAAGACCTGGGACAGAAGTAGTCTGACCAAGAGACGTGTCCGGACCCTCCCAATAATCATATAGAGTATTGGAAAGGTCCGGACACTAGAGGAGGGCGTACGACTTAAACTCGCGCAGCGCCGCCTGCTCCTCGCTGAGGTTCTCTGACTTCATTCGATCGCTGTAGGGCTCGGGCGGCGTGCCCTCCTTGACGTGCATCCAAAATAGATGTAAGCACTTCCTCATGAGCTTGATGTACCTCTCGTCCCGTCTGACGTACCACGTTTGCACGCGCAGAGGAGTGAAGCAAAAAAGTTCGGCCCACTCGCGGCCCGTTATGTCCAGCAGGCCCTGGAGCTGGGGCATGTAATAAGTTGGGACCTTTTCGTAGAGTTCTTGTTTGTAGGGGCATTTTATTTCAAGTATACGATCGCTTCCAATCAGCCCGTCCGGGCTGCCCGCCAGGAAGGGCAGTTCCTTATGTTCGTGCAATCCAGTATGTTGCACGTCCACGTTGTTGTTCGACGTTTTGTAGAGAGAGACCGCGAAGGGCTCATAGTCATGCCCGTAGGTTAGCGCAGGGTTGTCGAAGTTGTTTTCCTCCGCTATGCCGCTTAGCTCCGCCCAGAGGCGGGCCCTGGATTTCCAGGGATTTATGCCGCACGCAGCCGCAAAGTTCGAGGCAGTTAGCTTTTCGCGGCGCGCCGCGTGCCACGCCGCGCTCCCCTGTTGCAAGTTCTCGCAAGTCTCGCAATCTGTATCGGTATGCATGACTTGGTCTCGCAGTAGCGTTTAGAATTTCTTGATGTGTGCAATTGCAAATGTCGGATGCAGAGGAAGCGCCCAAGGACGTGATCGCACAGTTCATAGATCAGGTCAAGGACCTTAGACGCTGGGTGGTAGAGCAGGCCTCGCGACCGAATCGACAGCGCCAACCCTGGCCGGTGCTGGAGCTGGCCCGGGCAGGGTGGCTGGACAGCCATTACAACTATGGCGGGGCCTCATACGTCCGGAGCCACGACGAGGGCAGGATTATCGACGAGTTCAAGCGCATCTGGTTCGCCCTGGGCTCCAAGCTCAGCATACTCTCGACCCTCCCGGACCACATTCGCATGCAAATCCTCGAGTGGTACGCGAAGGCAAGGGACTCGCAATGGGACGACGTAAATTTGCGCGACCTCTCGCGCTTGCGCTCGGCTGTGACGGCGTATGTCACAAACTATGATTATCACGTCAAAAAGCCCCAATTCGAAGTTGAGCCAATTCCGATGAATCTGGTACCCCTGGGATGGGAAGAGTACCCGAGTACTCGTGGAACAGGGGCCTCAACCCCCGCGCCAGGCCCTGCCAGCCCCGCCCGCCCCACCGATAAACGCCCCCGCCCGCGTGACGTCAGACGGGACATACGCGAATGGGAGGAGTGGAGCAACGACCCGAAGAACTGGCTACCCGGGGAGGCGGAGATGCGGAAGCGCGCGAGGCTGATGCCCGGCGACAGGTACCCCGACCGCGAGTAGGGGTACAGGTATAAATTCTCACCGAGCCGCGAGCATGGCGCGAACACGCGAGTCCGACGTGCTGTACAACAACGGCGACCTGGACGGGGAGATTCGACAGCGGAACGTGGACTTGGAGGATGCGAACGCAGTGCTGGAGGGGAGGCGCACGTCCTCAGGGGGCGGCTCGCCGGCGGAGAACTTCATGGAGCGCGTGCTCTACCTTGTGCGCTGGATTAGAGACGAATTCCACGACGAGCGAGAGCTCCCGGACAGGGAGATGATCAGGGCCGCGGGCTTGATGGGTATGACAGAGAACCCGAGATCGTACCTGAGGCGCGAACGCAGGGATCTGAACGGCGATTGGGCCGACCTGCAAGCGCTGTGGACGGCCTTTGCGAACCGCAAGAGCCAGATCCTTGCCCTGCCCGCGCAGGTACAGCAGCGTATCATTGATTTCGTAGCCCCCTGGCGCGACGAGTCCCTCCAGCAGCCATTCATGCAACCACGCTTCCTCTCCGGGCTCAGGAGCGCGTTCTTCCACTTGGCCGTGAGCAGCGACCGGTATTTCACACCGCAGAGGATCGTTCACGGCGAATTCGGCATACCCCCGAGTGGCTGAATTTTGCCACCGTACCCCCTTCCCCACCCCGCCTCGAAGGCCCCCCTCCCTACCCCGAGCAGCGTGAGTCACTCAAGCGTCAGAGGGAGGTACGCGAATGGATGGACGACACCAGCCACTGGGTACAGGGCGAGGCCGAATTACGCAAGTTCGGAAGGTTCGGGCAGTAACAGCGGGGGGTACAGCATTCAGTTAGAGCCTGAGCATCGTTAGAGGCCGGGAGGCCCCCCGAGGGGTACACCGGCTGTTACTCCCCGCGTCGGTTAGTGCTAGCCCCCCTGTTAGTGCAGCGTGTACCTGATCGCAATATAACACCCAAACCTCCGCGACGCGTGACTCATGCAACCTCCGAGGGTTAACAATGCATTGACAGCGAAGGGGCAAGCTCGAGAGCTCAACGCTTCACAAAGGCCCGTATATATACCTAGCGGCCTATCGAAAATAAAGGTGATCTTATAGTTATTTAGCGTGCACGGAAGCTTAAACGCGCGCGCATTCCATGTATGTAGCTATACGCTAGTGAAATGCTTTTAGGAGCTGCGGATGCAGATCCCACGTGCACTCATAATTATGTATGTTGCAATTGAAGCTTGTTTGCCGACTTGCGGCCCGATGTTTAATTTGTCAAGGAACCTTTCTCACGCATATGCGAATTCGGACTTCGCAGGCAATACAAGCTTCGACTCGCCGACCTGAGTCCCGCTGCTATCGCGTCCTGGATGGGCACGTCGCTTCAGGTGTCGCTGGTCTACCAAGGTGCGCATGAATGCGGTCAGCCTCCTCGATGTGCGCTAACGCTGGCGCTCTGGCGGTGCGCTCTTTCAGACGACGGGAGCACGGTCATGCACGCCGTGCGACCGGACAAGCCGGCCAAGTACGGGCGAACGAAGCGGCTCCGCGAGCTCGCCGCGAAACGTGCGAGTCTCTCGCGTGGATACCCCTCCTCTCTGTCGCCGTCTGCGAACGCATGCATCCGCACATGTACAGACGGAGACGTGGCGCTGGACGATTTGGAGGAGATCGACGAGGCGCCCGCGAAAGAGGACGGCGGCCCCCTGCTCGAGTTCGAGGTCGGCGCCAACGGCTCCAGCGCCCTTCGCAATTCGCGGCAGACGCGCGTGGTGAGTCCTTGCGCTTACATGCGTACCAGTGTCTGCAGCTTCTAGCTATCACAGTGTAGATCTGTTCACTCGCGGGGGGCTCATTGAATGAATCCGTACTCATCGCGATGGGTAACGTTTCGGTTAGGTGCGGATGACGATCAACGAGAATGGAGAATCTGGAGAGACTTTCGGCGTCCTGGCTTCCACGGTGAGATTCTTGTATGCAAAAATATACACGAATTCGAACTTTATCGGCTCTCATCGATATTTGTAGTTGCCCATTTGCTTGCAATTGTGCTCTCGATCATGACCATATATTCCTAACGCATCGCACCGCAGTTTCGGCACGAGAGGCGCACTTTCGAGCTCAAGATCCAAGTCGAACGCATCGGCAGCCAGACGCAAACCGCGGCCGGCGAAGACATCAAGCCGAGCATTAGCCCCCGCGGGGTGATCGAGATTGTCACGCGGGCACACAAGGCCGGCCTTGCCTCGCGGGCCGCCCCTCCCGAGGTCCTTCATGAGCTGAAGGGTGAGCGACAATGACGATTGCGATCACGCCGATCGCGACCTGTCGCGCGCCTGCACCTGTCCGCCGACGCGAGTCCTTTCCGCGCGCGCAGCCGGGGCGATGGCGAAGCGAAAGCGGTCGCGGCGCGTGCAGGCCGACGTCGACCGCGCCGTCCGCGTGAAGCTGGAGGCCAGCTCGCGATCGCCCTCGGGCTCGGGCTGCAGCGCGCGCTCGGGGAGGTCCTCGGCCTCGGCCGCGAGCCGCCGCTCCAGCATCGCCTCCTGCGCGGCGGCGGCGCCGTCAGCTGCGGCGGCGGCGGCGGCGGCGGCGGCCGTGCAGATGCACCCGACCGCGGGATCCGCCGCCGCCTCGTGCGCCTCGCGATCGGCGTCCGCTTCGAATTCGGAGGCGGCGTGGAGCGTGCCCAGCTCGCCCGGGACGTGCGCGAGCCCGCCGGCGCCCCTCGACGACCTCGACCGCGACGCCGCCTTCGACTTCGGCGCCGGGATCGCGATCGACGCTAGGGAGGTCGACCCCGCGCTGGTCGCGCACGCCCTGCACGGCTTCCCGGCTGTGGCTGCAGCCGACGACGACTCCTACTTTGCGCCCCTTGCCTTCCGCGGCTCACTGGCGGCGGAAGCGGGTGCTGCGCCCCTCGCCTTTGGCGGCGCGCCGGTCGGGGCGGCCCCTGGCGAATTGTTCCTCTTCCAATCTTTCGCCGGCCATGGCCAGAGTCTTCGGCCCGTGCACGTGCCTGCGTCCCGCATGCGCCCGGTGCGCGCGCCGGCGCCGGCTCCGCCACTCAGATTCCTTTCGAATTCGGCAATTTTCTGACATTCGTATCGCGCCGGCGCAGCTGCAGGTCCCGATCGCGCCGCTGGCGGAGCAGTGGGGCCTGCCCTCGGCTCCTGTTCCGTCGTGGATCTCGACTCAGATGGGGAGCCCCCGCGACCGGCTTCCGGGCGTAGGGATGGGCCTGCAGCTGCTCGGCCGCGGCGACTGCTCCGGCGGCTTCTAGACGGAACTCGTAACCCTTGACTTCGGCTGCCGCCGCCTCGGGATCGCCGCGTCTTCCTTTGCTTGCCATCGAAACGACGAAGGGTCGCGCCCGGGTCCGCCCGGCCCGGTCGCAACTTCGCTTCGTGGGACATTACGTCAGGTTTCCGCTGTTCTAGGTAGCATCCAAGACTCTGAGAGCCGCAGTCCAACTTTCAATTTCCTATAGTGCAATCTGTACGTACTATCGCCTTGGTAATCACGTGCACGGCCGCCCTTCGAATCGCGTTTTCCTTTTATCTCCGAGTCTATAGCTACGTATACATTGTACATTACTCAGTACTATTTTGACACAAAAATTGCCCATTCTAAGGATTTCATCGCACGCATTTGTCGTCGCCCTCGATATCTAGATCTAGAGCTTGTTTCTTTCGTTTCTTTAGTGTATAAACCTTGCCGAGATAGGCAGGCCCGCCCCGCGCACAAAACGTGCCCCAGTGCTATTGAGAAATCGTTTATTTCGTGATTTAGTGTATAACTCAGTAACGTTTGTCGGTATGCTCAGGCCCTGAGGCACACAGCATTCCCTATTGTTCTAGGCCTGGCCCCGGAATGAGCGGATCGGAACGAGCTGCAGCTTCGATGCTGCAGCAATTCATTATTGGCAGTCTGTCTGAGTCACTGCTCAAGATTATATCGGAAAGATTAATATTTGTCTTGCAGCTGACCACATGTATAACTTAGTAGTAAAAAGAGCGAATGATCATGAAGTGGCCATATATAGCCCAGAAACGTTGACATCGATATCGGTCGAGCAGTCGATCTATATATCATATATGGCAATTGCAAGCTTAAGATCTCTTTCATGATCATTTGTTTTATGAAGAATCGAATTCGAAGCGGTATAAGCAATTTTTGCAATCCGCGATCGCGATATCGGTTTCTGTCGAGATTCAACTATTGTAGTCGATCGATATCGCGAAGCGAAGGTGTTGCACAATATAACGCCCCAGCTCGAGCGCCGCGGCGGGATCCGGAGGGCATATATAAGCATGCGTGCGCCGCGACGGATGCGCACGATCGCGAGGAATGGCTGCACCTCGCAACCGGTCGCTTGAAAGCTCCAACACACATAGACATACACAGAAAACAGGCGGCGGCTGCGGCACTCCCAGGGTCGCTCGCGGGGAGAGCCGCGCGCCGCGGGGTCTCGCCGCGCCCCTCGCGCGTCGCTCGGCGGGCCGGGCGCGGTGCAGCCGCCCCGGGCCTCACTCGCGGTCCTCGAAGCGCAGGCCGATGCTGTAGGCGAAGGGCCCGGCGTGGCGCAGGGGCGCCAGGGCGGCGGCGGCGCCGTCCCGGACCTCGGGAGGGATATGGGCGCCCCCGGCTCGTGCGTGGCCGCGAGGTCGCCGCCGGCCGCGTGGTGCTCCAGCGCCGCGTGCACGGTCTCCGAGAGCACCCGCTTGCTGCCGCCCCCCGCGCCGTGAGGGGCGGAGGCGGGGCGGGAGGCGGAGGCGGAGGCGGAGGCGGAGGCGCACTTGAGGGCGCCCCGCACGAAGGCCGCCAGCTGCGCGCGGCGCACGTCGAGCGCCGAGCGGCCCTTCAGCTCGCCCCGCGCCGCCGCGACCTGCCGGCCCCGGCCTTGGTTAGAGAGGCGAAGGCGCGCGCGCGGCGCGTGCGCGCTTGCCTCAACCATGTCGGAAAGGATGCGGGTGAGCTCGCGGCCGGCGGCGGCGGCGGCGGCTGCGCGGGCGGGCGGGCGCGGCCTCGGAAACCAGAGGGGGCGGAGGGGCGGAGGGGGCGCACCGTAGGGGGCGAGGGGCGCCTCCGAGCGGCGGGCGTCTTCCTCCTCGGCGCCCGTCGCGTGCGAGTGCAGGAGCTCCCAGGCGCCGTAGCCCCCCGCCCGGCGGCGGCCCAGCAGCCCGGCCGACCTGCGCCCCGGCTCGACGACGACAACAACAAACAACGACGAGAGAAGGGCGCACCGGCCGCGCGAGCCGGCCGCGACGAGGACGTCCAGAGCCTCTCCGAGGCGGGCCAGCTCGGGCCGACCGGCGTCGCCCTCGGCGCGGCGCGCCTCGCCCGAGGCGGCGAAGACAGCGTCGGCAGCCACGGCCCGCGCGAAGGCGGCCGAGGCGGCGTGCAGCGACGCCAGCTCAGCGGGCGACTCCAACTCGGCCTCGGCGCGCTCCTCCCCCGCCGCGGCCGCCGGCTCTTCCTCCTTCGCCTCCGCCGCCGGGGCCGGGGCCGCCGCCGCGGGCTCGGGCGCGGCGGGCGCCGCCTTGAGCTGCTCGGGGGTCGACGGCTCCTCGGGCGACGGGTCGCAGGGGGACGGCGGCAGGGACGACGAGGGCGTCAGGCCCGTCGTCGGGGCGGCGGCGACGGGCGGCGCCGCCAGCGGCTCCTCCCCATCCTTGACCGAGGCGGCCTGCGACAGCTTGGACGCCAACGCGCGGCACATGCCCTCCAGCCGGAGCCGCTCCGCCACGCGGGCGGTCTCCTCGCGCTGAACGCGCGCTCAGCCTGCGCGGCGCGGCGCGGCGAGGGGAACAGCGGACCTGAAAGTCGGCAAAGCGGCGGTCCGCGTCGAGAAGGTCCACCGTGAGCGATTCGATGCGGCCCGTCAGGGATTCGATCCGCTCCTGCTGTTCCGCCGCCACGCGCCTCAGCCGCTCGTGCTCCAGGATGATCGTCATCAGCCGCGCAGCCGCCGAGTCCGTCTCTTTCGCCTTCGCCTCCGCCGCCGGTACGAACTGCTGCATCTGAGAGCGCTCGCTCTATCGGCGCACGCGCAGCGGGGCGGGCGCGGGGCGGCGCCCACCTTCCCGCCAGAAACCTGGTGGAGGAGACCGAGCTGCGCCCGGAGCAGGTCATTCTCCTCCGAGACGCGGCGGAAGCCCATCTCGAGCTGATCCATGCGCTTATGCATCGCCGCGCGCTCGTGCCTCGAGGAGGCCAGCTCCTGCTGGCCGGTTACGTTCGAACGACCAATTATCGGCCGGGGGCGCGGGGACCTGATGGCAGCGCTCCACAAAGTCATCGACGCGTTCCCGGTTCGATGACAGCGACGACTGCGCTCGAGGGGCTCGGATCGGATCGACGGGAGGCGGTGGCGGACGCAATCCGCCATGAAAGGGCCACGAAGGGCGCCGCTGAGGCGGCACAAGCCATCATAGCGGAGATGTAAGGCGGTGCGCACCACGCATGCAGCGAGGGAGGTCACAGATGTGATCGTCTTGGAAAGGACCGCGTTGACTTCCTCGGCCTTGGCCTGCGCAGCAGCGACCGCGCTGCTTTCCTCCTGCAGGGCAGCCTGCATCGCCGCAAGCTCGGAGCTGAGCTTGGCGTCGAGCTGGGCGAGCTCTCTGTCGAGGCCATCCGCTCGGATCTCGCCCTTCTCGATGACGCGCTTTACATGGACGAGGTCCTCTTTCGCCCGCACGTAGCCGAGCATGGCTGGTCGCAATGCTTCGACCGTGCTCTAACGACACAGGCGACTGCGTGTACCCCCCGCAGGGGCTCACTGCCAACTTCAGCCGCTTCACAGAATGGACCCCGGCACGTCTGTCGATCTGCACCACGCTCCTGAACACGCTGCCGAAGCTTCCGTGACCATCGATGCCGTGCGCCGCCCGCCATTGATGCGCGCGGCTCTCGCCAAGGAGAGCCCACGCGGGGCCGTAGTCCGCGCTCTTACTCTTCGTCTGCTGTAAACATTGATCATTCGCCGCGTGCGCAGGGCGGAAAGCTGATGCGGACCCGTCTTTCGACCCTGTGCGTCTTGGGCGCTGCGGCCATTCCTGCCGCGCCTGATCACCCCCGCAGGGCCGCCGAACCGCAGTCGCCGCTCTATCGCGAGGCGCTCGCGGACGCGCACGGCGGGGCGCACGGGCGGCCTATCTTCCTCGACCGGCGAGCGCCCCTCCAGCTGCGCTCTTTCACCTCTGACGGTGGGCCATCGCAGGGCCCCCGAACGCTTTGCGGTTCTGCTCGACTACCTAAGGACGGGGCTGCTCCACGTCCCCGCCGGCATTCCCCTCCCCGCGCTTTTGTCCGACGCCGAAGCGCTGCGCTTCGACTCCTGCGCGGCCGCCATCCGCGCCGCGCTGGGCGCGCGCGCGCCCCGCTCGGACGCGGCGGCGGCGGCGGGCGCGCCGGCGCCGGGTCCGGGCCGCCTGGCGGAGATGGAGGCAGAGGTTCGGCGCCTGGCTTCGGAGGTGGCGCACACGGAGGCACAGTTCGACTCGCAGCGCGCCCGCCTCGCCGCCCTGCAGGCGCGCGCGCCCAGCGGCCGGGGCGCAGCTCACCGCTCTTAACTCTCGCGCGCGCTCTGCGCACGCCGGCAGGACGAGATACGGGCCTTGGCGGGGGAGTCCTCGAGCGCCCCCGTGCGTCGAGCTGCGCTGGCTTGCCCCTCGGGCTCGCTCGCGCTCACCGGGGCCCCCGCCAGGTCCAGCCGAACCCCGTTGACCGTCATATCATCGAGGCGGCCCGCGCTGCCCGCAGCCAGAGTGCGCGCGCTCTCGCGCGCGCACATCCCTCTCGCTCGCTCCGCGCCTCTCTGAACGCACCCCTCGCAGGCCCCGAGGGGCGCCGCCGGCACCCGCAGGTCGTCGGTGCCGCCGTCCCCCCCCCCCCCCCCCCCCACCCCACCCCACCCTCCCCCACCCACCCCACCCCCACCCCACCCACCCACCCCCACCCCACCCCCCCACCCCCACCCCCACCCCCCACCCCCCTTCCCTTCCCCCAAAGACGCCTCGGGACTCAGTGAGTCACCGGGCCTGCGCAGTGGTGCCGATCCGGGGCGGGGGCGACGCGGAGGTCACTATGGAGGACGCCGACGCCCGCACCGAGGTGGGATCTGCCGGCGCTCCCCGCGGCGCCCCGGCGGCGTCGGCTGGCGCCGGCCCAGCGCAGGCCAAGCGCCACCCGCACCTCCACGGTGATCTGATCTGATCTGATCTGATCTGATCTGATCTGATCGTTGGGGGGTACCGGCAGTGTACGCGGCGGCCTGCCACTCGCCCCTCCAGGAGTCATCCCCCGACTCTGCAGGCCCCGCCGGACCCACCGGACCTGCCCAGTTTCTCATGCAGGTCCGCAGCTGGCAGGGTCTGAGATCTGTTGCCCTGCTAGGCCTGACTTGCTGTGCTCGCCGCGTGTGCAGGGCCCCGGGGGCGCCGTCGGTGCCGGCGCCGGCGAGCGCGACTGGCCGCCCCGCTGCTACCCCCACGACATCGATTCTGTGGCGAACGAGTAGGCTCTGAGGTTTGATAATCGTGAGCTAGCTTCCGAAGTTCGAGCTCGGAAGCCAGGCTCCCGACCGCGGCCGCTCGAGCGAGCGCTGGAGCGCAAGTTCTTTCGACGTCCGACGGTCAGATCCGGAGTTCGAGCCGGGCGGTCGATTGAGCGAGCTACTAGGCTAGCGCTAGCTACTAGTATATATCATGATATTATTATTGGTCTTGTTGGCCCGCTCTGCTGTGCTGTGGCTGCCCAGCTGTGCTCCCAGCCCGTGCGCTACACGCGAGATTGCCCCGAGGGGTGGTGGGGCTGTATTGGGAGCCGTGGTGCGGTCCCGGAAGGTACAGCAAGACTTCTGAAACCAGGCTGGCAACAATATATATATATATACCTCACTACGGTAGACTCGGGTAGACACGCCCCTCGCGAGCAGCGCCGCCGCGCCCCAAGCTTAAGCGCCGCAGCGACGAGCGAGAAGCGGGCGTCGATGTAGGGCGGAAGGAGAAGCGGGGGCGATCGTCCCCTGCGGGCGGCGGCCGCGGCAGTTCTCTAGCGGAAACCTCGGGCGGCCTCCCGGGCGCAGCGGACGGAGCAGCCGCAGCGCCCGCCCGCCGCCTCGGCCGCGACTGGGCGAGCATCTCCAAAGAAAGGGAGGGCTGGCCCTGGGGCATCCGCGGCGGCGGCGGCGGCTCGAGCGGCGCGAGCTCCCGCGCGCCAACCGAGCCCTGGACGAGCCCCAGCCCCCGCCCCCGCCGCCCGCCACAGGCCCGCAGATCTAGAGCGCAGCCGCAGAGCCCAGCCCTTCCCCGGCAGTTCTGCCCGGCTCTGCCTCGGCGCCCTCGCCGTCCTCTCAGCAGCCTCATGCCGGTTCGCATCTCTTTGGCTCTCTCTCCTCTCCGATGCGCTGGCCGACCACCCTCCTCAGAGCCGCCCCAGCCCCCGCTCGACCCCGCGGCCGTGCTGCAGTGGGGCCCGGCATCCGTCCTCGAGTGGATGCGCCGCACTTGCCTCCTTGAGGACAAGTCCCCAGAGTGCTTTGCTTGGTTTCTTAGGACCTTTCCAAGCTGAGCGGAGGCAGGCTGCGGTGCCTCCGGCGGCTGGCGCTGACGGGGCGCGCCCTGATCCTGCGGCCCGCTGCGAAACTCCGAACGCGCCTGCTGGTGAAGCAGCGGGAGCTGTACCCCGCCGCGGGCCTCGACCTGCCGGACGCGCTGGAGGCCATCCTGGACAGCCTAGACGACGAGGTGCGGCCAGGCCGCGGCTGCGGGCGGTTGCTTAAGCCTGCGGCTCCGCTTAGCGAGCGCGCGGCAGGTGGCGCTGCTGGTTCGGGGTCGAAGCGACTGTGCCAGAACGTCCGTCTTGCTGTTTCTAAGGCGACGAAAGCAGCTCACGGACCCGCGCAGGACGCCGCGACGGCCGCGCAGATCCAGCAGCTCTACGAGATGCGGCTCCGAAGCCGGGCCGAGGCGCCGGGCGGCAGCGCGTAGGAAGTGCCGCGTCTACGATCCGCGTTCGCAGCGGTGAGGAGCTCGGCCCATTTAAATTTGAGAAGCTGTCCAGTAGAGCAGCCCGCTTCCCAGTGCAGGAAGAGCAGAGGAAAAAAAGAGAATGACGGCCGTGGGCGGAGAATGAATTAAGTGCACGTGTGTGCGCGGGGGTGGGGTGGGGGTGGGGGGAGGGTGGGAGGGGGGGAGGAGGCAAGTGAGCCAGCCAGTGAACTTCAGTCGCTAGACACTCGTCAGCGAGACTCTCTGTATTGTGTCCAATTGTCTGACTTTCAAGATTACTTGAGATTTCAAGAACTCTTCAAGCCTTTTTCTAACCGTCTGCGAGAAGGACGGACGCATCCATCGCAAGCTCTAGCTCGATGGCAAGAGAGGCCTCGAAAAGATCCATCTCCGCGTCCTCGACGTCGATGCCATCTTCTTCGACTTCCGGAATTTCTTCCTCCAGTCTCGAAGCCGGCTTGTAAGCGACCCTGCGCATGTGCATCTTCTTTCTGGAGACTTTCTCAAGTTTGAATGACTCAGTGAACAGCTCACGTCTTATTGGTGTTGGTCTCGCCCGTCGAGCTCACATTGAAGCACATAGCCTTGTTCGAATCGTCCCAAGTTGTCTGCACTCCGAGGGACTTGTGACCCTTGGCAACACACGCATTGTAAAAATCTTCTCCGACGCCGTTCCTGCAATGGGTTTGTATACGTAAATTCTCTCTCTATGAGCTGGAATCTTGCTATCGAGCTTGGCTGATCATGAATTAATTTTTGAAATCCGGACTTACGTCGTGAGAGCCTGCGATCCGGTACAATCCTTTCCAGTATAGCATGCCTTGTTGTTCGCGCCTGGACCGGAGTCCTCGTCAGAATATTCATCCTTTTCCCCGCACGGCCGATCGGTGGCCATATATAGATATGTACGACAAATTCTTCTTACCCTTGAGAACCAGGGTGCCACCAACTTTAATCGCGTTCTCGCCCTAATCATAAGGGAAAAGAAAAAGAAATAAGAATATCATATCAGAGAAAGGCTTTAATTTGAACAAATTCACCTCGACCAACTTCCAGTTAATGCTGTGCAAATTGCGCGTGCAAATTTAGTCCACGATTGATCTCTGTGAAATGATCATCACTCACGTCTTCTTGGCGTCTGTCTCGCCAGATGCGCTCACATTGTAGCAGCTCCCGTACGCGGACTCATTCCCCCACTGCACCGCCACTGATTTGTATCCATTCCCGTTGCAACTGATCAGAAGGGAGCATTACGTATACGGCCGCGTTGAAAGGAGCACATTACGAATTCTCTTACACTTTGTAAAAGTCGGTCGACACGGAAGTTGTCTGATAAGCCTTGGTCCCCGTGCAATCGGACTCTGCGTCGCGTGGATGCACGCGCAGATTCAGATTTATAAACAAATGCAATATGAAGAATTGAATCGTGATCATAAATGCAATACGCACCCTTAAAACATGCTTTGTTGTAGAAGCCTAGCCGTTCGTGAGTTTTTGATCAGCAATTGCAAAGCAATCCAACACGGTTATAATGCGCGAACCCTTCTCGACCTTTACACCGCCAACAGTGATAATTTCAGCCGCCTGCGTGGCGCGTTACTTCAATGCAATTCGTGCCTCCTGCGTCAATTTGCAATGCAAAGCCGAGTATGTGCGCATGCAGTGTACATGTGCTGTCGCTCACCGGAACATTGAAGTAATTTTCCTCGCCTTTCACCACGTAGCATGTTCCACCGCTCACTCTACACCTGCACAACGGATTCGAATTCAGAATGATCATGATCATTCACAATGCGTACGCATGTCCGAAATTGTTGAACCACGCCTTCCATTCATCCATGTTAGACTTGAACGTACTGCCTTCGGTGAAGACCTTCAGCGGGGGTTCGTATCCGACCCTGTTGAGAGGGTCGCCTCTGACGATTGATCCCCCGCTCTCCTTGCACACATCGTAGCATATCGTGCTCTTTGCCACGCCCATGCTGACTCAGCGACAGATGCTGCGCACAGGTGGAGCAGCTGCAGTAAGGACAGGGTTTCGAGCTCGTCATAATCACACGGGCGGTGCGCTAGCGCTAATTATAATGACCCTCAGCTGCGGCATCATGGCATCTCTCCCAAAGTCTCACCAAGGGGAGAGCTGTACGTAGGATCGCGACCCGGCGATCGATGTGGATGTCCGCGCAGCGCCGCGCAGGCTGCGCAGCGGCCCATGGCCAGCGGCAGCGGGCCCGAGCTACGACACTCTGCGGTACAAAGTGACGAAGAAAAGGAGGTCAGCGGCTCTTAGGAGCACCCGGTACCGAGTAATTTGGAGGTCAGCGGCTCTTAGGAGCGGCTCGAACGCGGTAATTTGGTAGCGCGGTAAAGCGCAAATCGGGCCCAAAGTTTTGGAACGCGCTAATTTGTGACGCGGTATTTAAGCCTTCCACCGTTGAAGTTACACGGTATACGTAGGGCTGTCGACGCACTGCGGCAGTGTCGAGCAGTCAGGCCCCCGGCTGACCCAGTCGGTCAGCTGCAGCCCCCCTGACTGTGATCATGACTGAGACTCAAGGCTGAGATCTAGAGTCACTGTAGTACTGGCCCCTTGCTAAGTTACTGGCGCCGCGCCGCCGGCCCGGTAATTATAAGTTATAAAACCTGGTAGCAGCTGGGTACTACGGTAGCACTTACAATTCAGCAAGTTACAAATGCCTAGGCCTACTAGGCTATAGCTAGGCCTGCAGGCTGCAGCTGATCCTTCGGAGCACCTTTTTTTTCTCAAATTAGCAAGGGTCTTAGTACCGCGAGCAATAAATCAACTTGCAAGGGGCACTTTGGGTAGCACAGTACTAGCACTTAAAGTTACAAATGCCTAGGCCTACTAGGCCGGGCTAGGCCTGCAGGCACTGATGGCATTCTTTCTAGAAACATTTTTTAATTCTATTCCAGGAATAATTCCTGGAATGGTGCTGGGAACGCCGTTCTTTCAGGAATTGTTCCGAATAAGGGGGGGTACTTGTTCGTGCATGGGATTTTCCGCCAGAACGCAGCACACAGCGTCCAGCAGAGCGCGCCCGCATCGCAAATCGATGTCTGGTGAGAACGAGGGCTCAGCTGGCCCGTCGGAGTCGCCTCCACAAGCGGTCTGCCCGATGACGTCGACTCGCGGCGACGACGACAGCTCGTGCTCACTGCTGCACCTTCGAACGCATGAATATGCTTCAATATTTAATGCTTGACAGTTCATACAGTGGTCTCGCAAAGCGGGGAGGGGTGGGCAGGGCGGGGCTGGGCCGGCGTGGGGTGCGGTATGCATGTATGAGGGAAGGGTTTCTAGAAACAATAAAGAATTCGGAATCTTACTAGGAATATTCCAGGAAGTATTAATTCCAGGAATGGGCAGTTTTTCGGTTAATTCGGAATAACATCACTGCCTGCAGGCTGCAGCTGATCCTTCGGAGCACCTTTTTTTCTCAAATTAGCAAGGGTCTTAGTACCGCGAGCAATTAATCAACTTGCAAGGGGCACTTGAAGGGTGTTACTACCGTGTTAGTAGTAACTTAGTACCGCGGACAGTTCGGACTTGCCAAGTTGCAATATACTAAGTTATAACTTATTACTTATGACGCAAGCGCACACACGTAAAAAAACACGAGTAGTACGCAACAGCCGAGCCAAATCGCGACGGAGCCCCTATTCAAACTCCCGACCTCATACTCAATTGGCACTTTGAGTACGGACCAGTAGTAGAAGACCGCTGTCGCCGCCTGGCGGCGACTGCCAGTGGGCTGCCATGTGAACGCGCAGCGCACGCGCGTGACTGCGCAATGCGCATGCGTTGGCCAACGCACTTGACTTAAGCTTGCGCTGGCAGCCTGGCACTGGGCTGGCAGATCTAGAGGCTGGCACAACGTTAACCAGCCAGCCTGGCAGCATGCCAGCTGCAGCCTGCAGGCTGCGCAGCTGGCTTTACGCCTCGCTTCATTCGAATGCAGAAGACCTAGCTATCTTACGCCTGACACTACTTAGCTAGATGCACGGGATAGCGCATCGGGTTGGGCCCTGAGGTACGGCAGCTCAAGGCTGCTTTCCCGGGAACCACGTATCATAATACGTTGGCGATCGACCAGGGCGGATCGCCGTATGCCATTCCGGCCTCGCCCTTGCGAGTTCCGGAACAAGAACTCTCCGGGGTAAGCGTGCTAGGCGCCTGTACCCCGGGGAGGGCCGTTGCGGGTCGAGACGGTGTACCCCGCTCGGGGTACTCCGCTCGGGGCCGTCGCGGGGCCGATCGGGGTACCCCGCTCGGGGGTACACTTGATCGGGGCCGCTCTGACGCCGTACCCCTCTCCGGGGTACGCGTTCGGCCTCGGGCCGCGCCTTGTGGGGCCGGTTGGGGCGAACGGCGTACCCCGGGGAGGGGTACGCGGTTTCTTCCGGGTTCGGGGATCCGAAGCCGGGTACCGCCGCCGGAGGCCGCGGGGGTGAGCGTAGCGAACGCAGCACGAATGCAGTACCCCCTACCACACGCGTAGCGTGCCCGTCGTCCGCAGACGACCATGAGACCAAGGAGTCGTACAACGTACGACAACCGAGGCTCATCAAAAACCAACAGGACTCCGAATCATGCGCGAAGTCTCCCCCCGCGCCGGGGCGGCAGACTCGAAAACCAGCAAGTTACCGCGGGAAAACCGCGTAACGGTCATGCGCGCTGGACCCCGGCTCGGCACCCACGGGTCCAGAGGAAAACAGGGTAAAACCCAGCGGGGAAAACTCGAGATTCTCCACGAAGCCGCGCGAC
This sequence comes from Cyanophora paradoxa, assembly GCA_004431415.1. Classification (NCBI taxonomy): domain Eukaryota; class Glaucocystophyceae; order Cyanophorales; family Cyanophoraceae; genus Cyanophora; species Cyanophora paradoxa. The sequence goes on along the minus strand of QPMI01000068.1, from coordinate 171,910 downwards.
TGTTTCTTGGGGGCGCGCTGGACCCCGGCCCGGCACAAGTGGGCCCAGCGGACGCGCCTGGAAACACGAATGACGACCGGTACACCGAGTCTGCGCGGTTCGTGCCCGAATCTTCGACGGAACCATTGTAAATTACCACGGATCAGCTGTGCACGACCACGTCCGCGCTGGTGGCCGGCACCGAGCGGGAGTAACATCCGGAACCGTGTGCACAGGAGACGGCAAGGAACCACGTATTATAATACCCTCGGCGAACGCTGGCGCTGGTCGCCGTATGCATTGCCTTTTTGCGCGAACTTTTCGCGGCGCCGGGGCTCGCTGGGTGGCGAGGTTCGGCGCCCCGGAAGGAAAAATCGCGGGGAGGTGGGCGGGAGCGATTTCGCTTCGCCGCTGGTCGCTTCGTGGCCTGGGGCGGCCGCGAGCGAAGCTGGGCGTGAAGGGAAACCCCGAATCAGCGTACCCCCCGGAGCTCGGCGGCTTCAAGCCCGCTGGCTCGGCCCAACGGCTAGCTCAGCTAGTCCCTTGAGGGGCGCTCGCAGCAGCCTGCTGCTAATCCCGTGCTCGCCTCGCGCCGCTTCCGCGGCTAGCGAGTCGCTCAGCTCTTTCGTGCCTGGCGCTCGGCTACGGTCTTCTTTGTTCGCATTCCGTCGGCGCAAAACTCGATTTACGCATTGAGAGCGCAAATCCCGATTTACGCCTCGCTTCATTCGAATGCAGAAGACCTAGCTATCTTACGCCTGACACTACTTAGCTAGATGCACGGATAGCGCATCGGGTTGGGCCCTGAGGTACGGCAGCTCAAGGCTGCTTTCCCGGGAACCACGTATCATAATACGTTGGCGATCGACCAGGGCGGATCGCCGTATGCCATTCCGGCCTCGCCCTTGCGAGTTCCGGAACAAGAACTCTCCGGGGTAAGCGTGCTAGGCGCCTGTACCCCGGGGAGGGCCGTTGCGGGTCGAGACGGTGTACCCCGCTCGGGGTACTCCGCTCGGGCCGTCGCGGGGCCGATCGGGGTACCCCGCTCGGGGTACACTTGATCGGGGCCGCTCTGACGCCGTACCCCTCTCCGGGGTACGCGTTCGGCCTCGGGCCGCGCCTTGTGGGGCCGGTTGGGGCGAACGGCGTACCCCGGGGAGGGGTACGCGGTTTCTTCCGGGTTCGGGGATCCGAAGCCGGGTACCGCCGCCGGAGGCCGCGGGGGTGAGCGTAGCGAACGCAGCACGAATGCAGTACCCCCTACCAAACAAGAGTCAGGTCACAGCCAGCCAGAATAGCATACATAAGGACAAAAGTGATCAAGAGGGTGAGGGTTGATCCACCCTCCTCCTGCCCCCCCCCCCTCTCTTTCCTCCTCCCCCGCTACCCCAACGTGTCTCGGACGCTGAGCCCCTATCCCCCAGCGCACTGCGCTGTAGGAGGGACGGGCAGAGAGCGTGAATTCGGACAACAACATGGGGCCGGGGCGGGCCAAGAAGCCCGAGGGAACGAGCCGGCACAGAAGGCTGGGGGGGTTCTCGTCGTACCCCTATGGGACAGTCGACGAACCGGGGCGGCGCTTGATAGTTGCGCCGCCAGATCCCCGCCGCCGACAAGTCATGCTGGGCGGTGCGGGCCAGGGGCGCGCTACGGGTGGAGGGCGGGCAAGGCGGTCGCACTGCGCGTCGGCGTGAAGTCGCGCGAGGCCGTTACGGACCTCGGGGCCGCGGCGGAATCTAAAACCATCCCAGCCGGTGAGCACCGAAAGTGAGCCCACCACCGTCCTGCCCTGTGCAAGCAGGTTAGGCGGCGGAAGCGCGCCGCGTGGAGGTGTGGGGGCCGCAGAAGGCCGCGGGAGCAGTCGCGGGGCCTCAGGGCCTGGAGCGCCCGTGGGACAGCACCGTGGGCGAGCCAGCGGTCAGCCCACCCTGCGCCAGCAGGCGAAGCGGCGGCAGCGCGGGCCGCGCGAGGCCGTGACGGACCCCGGGGCGGTGATGGGGCCATGAGCTCCAGCAGGAGAGCGCGGCTGGCGAGCCAGAGGCCGGCCCGCCCTGCGCAAGCAGGTTATGCGGCGGCGGCGGGTCGAGCGGCGGCGCGGGGCCGCGCGAGGTCGCTGCAGACCTCGGGGCGGGGGTGGAGCCTTGAGCTCCAGCCAGGAAGCGTCGCGGGCGAGCTAGAGGCCGGCCCGCCTTGCGTACGCAGGTCAGGCGGTGGTGGCGAGCCGAGCTGTGGCATGGGGCCGCGCGAGGTCGCCACGGACCTTGGGGCGGCGGCGGAGCTTTGAGTTCCAGTATGAGGCGCTGCGGGCGAGCCAGCGGCTGGCCGGGCCCGCCCTGCGCAAGCAGGTCAGGCGGCGGCGGCGAGCCGAGCGGCGGCGCGGGGCCACGCGAGGTCGCAGTAGCCCTCGGTGTAGTGGCGGGGCCTGGAGCTTCAGCCAGGGGCCTTGCGGGCGAGCCAGGGGCCGGCCCGCCCTGCGCCAGCAGGTCGGGCGGCGGCGGCGGGTCGAGCGGCGGCGCGGGGCCGCGCGAGGCCGTGACGGACCTCGGGGCGGAGGTGGAGCCCTGGGCTCCCGCCGGAGAGCGCGGTAGGCGAGCCAGCGGCCGGCCCGCCCTACGCAAGCAGGTTATGCGGCGGCGGCGGGTCGAGCGCGGGCGTGGGGCCGCGCAAGGTCGTTTTCGGACCGCGGGGCCGCGAAGGAGCCTTGAGCTCCAGCAGGGGGGCGACGCGGGCGAGCCAGAGGCCGGCCCGCCCTGCGCAAGCAGGCGAGGCGGCGGCGGCGAGCCGAGCGGCAGTGCGGGGCCGTGCGAGGTCGCTGCAGACCTCGGGGCGGTGGTGGAGGCTTGAGCTCCAGCAGGAGAGCGCTGCTGGCGAGCCAGCGACCGGCCTGCCCCTTCGCGAGTAGGTCCGACGGCGGTAGCGGGTCGAGCGGCCGCGCGGGGCCGCGCAAGGCCGCTACGGACCTTCGGGCGGCGGCGGAGCTTTTAGCTACCGCAGGAGGCGCTGCGCGCGGTCCACCAGCCGGCCCGCCCTTGGGGCGGTGGCGGAGCCTTGAGCTCCAGCCAGGAAGCGTCCGACGGCCGCGGGCGGGCTAGGGGCCGGCCCGCCCTGTGCCAGCCAATCAGGCGGAGGCAGCGAGCTGGGCGGCGGCGCCGGGCCGCGCGAGGTCGCTGCAGACCTCGGGGAGGTGGTGGAGCCTTGAGCTCCAGCAGGAGCGCGGTGGGCGGGCCAGCGGCCGGCCCGCCCTGCACCCGTAGGGCAGGCGGCGGCGGCAAGCCGGGTGGTGGAGTGGGGCCGTGCGAGGCCGTCAAGGACTTCGGGGCGGCGGTGGAGCCTTGGGCTCCAGCCGGAGAGCGCGGCGGACGAGCCAGCGGCCGGCCCGCCCTGCGCCAGCGGGTCAGGCAGTGGCGGTACGCCGAGCTGCAGCGCGGGGCCGCGCGAGGCCGTGACGGACCTCGGGTAGCGGTGGAGCCCTGGGCTCCAGCTGGAGAGCGCGGCATGCGAGCCAGCGGCCGGCCCGCCCTGCGCAAGCAGGTCAGGCGGCGGCGGCGGGTCGAGCGGCGGCGCGGGGGCCGCGCAAGGCCGTGACGGACCTCGGGGCGGGGGCGGGGCCCTGGGCTCCAGCCGGAGAGCGCCGCAGGCGAGCCAGCGGTCGGCCCGCCCTGCGCAAGCAGGTCAGGCGGCGGCGGCGGGTGGCGCGGCGGTGCGGGGCCGCGCGAGGTCGTTTTCGGACCTCGGGGCGGAGGTGGAGCCCTGGGCTCCAGCCGGGGAGCGCTGTATGCGAGCCAGCGGCCGTCCCGTCCTGCGCAAGCAGGTTATGCGGCGGCGGCGGTCGAGTGGTGGTGCAGGGCCGCATGAGGCCGTGAACGGACCTCGGGGCGGAGGTGGAGCCCAAGGGCTCCAGCCGGGGAGCGCGGCAGGCGAGCCAGCGGCCGGCCCGCCCTGCGCAAGCAGGCCAGGCGGCGGCGGTGGGTCGAGCGGCAGCACGGGGCCGCGCGAGGCCGTGACGGACCTCGGGGCGGAGGTGGGGCCCTGGGCTCCAGCCGGGGAGCGCTGTATGCGAGCCAGCGGCCGGCCCGCCCTGTGCAGGCAGGTCAGGCAGTGGCGGTACGCCGAGCTGCAGCGCGGGGCCGCGCTAGGCCGTGACGGACCTCGGGGCGGCGGTGGAGACCAAGGCTCCGGCCGGGGAGGGCTGCATGCGAGCCAGCGGCCGGCCCGCCCTGCGCAAGCAGGTTATGCGGCGGCGGCGGGTCGAGCGGCAGCGCGGGGCCGCGCGAGGCCGTGACGGACCTCTGGGCGGAGGTGGAGCCCTGGACTCCAGTTGGGGAGCGCTGCATGCGAGCCAGCGGCCGGCCCGCCCTGCGCAAGCGGGTTATGCGGCGGCGGCGGGTCGAGCAGCAGCGCGGGGCTGCGCGAGGCCGTGATGGACCTCGGGGCGGAGGTGGAGCCCTGGGCTCCAGCCGGGAAGCGCTGCATACGAGCCAGCGGCCGGCCCGCCCTGCGCAAGCAGGGTATGCGGCGGCGGCGGGTCGAGCGGCAGCGCGGGTCGGGCGAGGCCGTGACGGACCTCGGGGCGGCGGTGGCGCCTTGAGCTCCAGCCGGGGGGCGCTGCGGACGAGCCAGCGGCCGGCCCGCCCTGCGCGGGCAGGTTATGCGGCGGCGGCGTGTCGAGCGGCAGCACAGGGGAGCGCGAGGCCGTGGCGGACCTCGGGGCGGTGGTGGAGCCCTGGGCTCCAGCCGGGGAGCGCTGCATGCGCACCAGCGGCCGGCCCTGCGCAGGCAGGTTATGTGGCGGCGGCGGGTCGAGTAGCAGCGCGGGGCCGCGCGAGGCCGTGACGGACCTCGGGACGGAGGTAGAGCCCCGGGCTCCAGCCGGGGGGCGCTGCGTGCGAGCCAGCGGCCGGCCCGCCCTGCGCAAGCAGGTCAGGCGGCAGTGGCATGTCGAGCAGCAGCGCGGGGCCGCGCGAGGCCGTGACGGACCTCGGGGCGGAAGTGGGGCCCTGGGCTCCAGCCGGGGAGCGCTGTATGCGAGCCAGCGGACGGCCCGCCCTGCGCAAGCAGGTTTTGCGGCGGCGGCTGGTCGAGCGGCAGTGCGGGGCAGCACGAGGCCGTGATGGACCTCGGGGCGGAGGTGGAGCCCTGGGCTCCAGCCGGGGAGCGCTGTGTGCGAGCCAGCGGCCGGCCCGCCCTGCGCAAGCAGGTTACGCGGCGGCGGCGGGTCGAGCGGCCGCGCGGGGCTGCGCGAGGCCGTGACGGACCTCGGGGCGGAGGTGGGGCCTTGGGTTCCAGCCGGGGAGCGCTGCATGCGAGCCAGCGGCCGGCCAGCCCCGCGCCAGCAGGTTATGCGGCGGCGGTGGGTCGAGCGGCAGCCCGAAGCCGCGCGGGGCCGAGACGGACCTCGGGGCGGAGGTGGAGCCCTGGGCTCAGCCGGGGAGCGCTGCGTGCGAGCCAGCGGCCAGCCCGCCCTGCGCCAGCAGGTGATGCGGCGGCGGCGGGTCGAGCGGCAGCGCGGGGCTGCGCGAGGCCGTGATGGACCTCGGGGCGGAAGTGGAGCTCTGGGCCCCAACCGGAGAGCGCGGCAGGCGAGCCAGCGGCCGGCCCGCCCTGTGCAGGCAGGTCAGGCAGTGGCGGTACGCCGAGCTGCAGCGCGGGGCCGCGCTAGGCCGTGACGGACCTCGGGGTAGCGGTGGAGCCCTGGGCTCCAGCTGAAGAGCGCGGCGTGCGAGCCAGCGGCCGGCCCGCCCTGCGCAAGCAGGTCAGGCGGCGGCGGCGGGTCGAGCGGCGGCACGGGGGCCGCGCAAGGCCGTGACGGACCTCGGGGCGGGGGCGGGCCCTGGGCCCCAGCCGGAGAGTACCGCAGGCGAGACGGCGGTCGGCCCGCCCTGCGCAAGCAGGTTATGCGGTGGCGGCGGGTCGAGCAGCAGCGCGGGGCCGCGCGAGGCCGTGACGGACCTCGGGGCGGAGGTGGAGCCCTGGGCTCCAGCCGGAGAGTGCTGCGTGCGAGCCAGCGGCCGGCCCGCCCTGCGCAAGCAGGTCAGGCGGCGGCGGCGTGTCGAGCGGCAGCGCGGGGCCTCGCGAAGCCGTGACGTACCTCGGGGCGGAGGCGGAGCCCTGGGCTCCAGCCGGGGAGCGCCGCAGGCGAGCCAGCGGTCGGCCCGCCCTGCGCAAGCAGGTTATGCGGCGGCGGAGGGTCGAGCGGCGGCGCGGGGCCGCGCTAGGCCGTGACGGACCTCGGGGCGGCGGTGGAGACCAAGGCTCCGGCCGGGGAGGGCTGCATGCGAGCCAGCGGTCGGCCCGCCCTGCGCAAGCAGGTTATGCGGCGGCGGCGGGTCGAGCGGCAGCGCGGGGCCGCGCGAGGCCGTGACGGACCTCGGGGCGGAGGTGGAGCCCTGGGCTCCAGCCGGAGAGCGCGGCAGGCGAGCCAGCGGCCGGCCTGGCCTGCGCAAGCAGGTCAGGCGGCAGCGGTGTGTCGAGCGGCGGCGCGGGGTCGCGCGAGGCCGCTTCAGACCTCGGGGTGGAGGTGGGGCCCAAGGGCTCCAACCGGCGAATGTCGCAGGCGAGCCAGCGGTCGGCCCGCCCTGCGCAAGCAGGTCAGGCGGCGGCGGCAGGTCGCGCGGCGGCGCGGGGCCGCGCGAGGCTGTGACGGACCTCGGGGCGGAGGTGGGGCCCAAGGGCTCCAGCCCGAGAGCGCCGCATGCGAGCCAGCGGCCGGCCCGCCCTGCGTAAGCAGGTCCGGCGGCGGCGGCGAGTCGAGCGGCGGTGCGGGGCCGCGCGAGGCCGTGACGGACCTCGGGGCGGAGGTGAAGCCCAAGGCTCCAGCCGGAGAGCGCCGCAGGCGGGCCAGCGGCCGGCCCGCCCTGCGCAAGCAGGTCAGGCGGCGGCGGCGGGTCGAGCGGCGGCGCGGGGCCGTGCGAGGCCGTGACGGACCTCGGGGCGGAGGTGGAGCCCTGGGCTCCCGCCGGAGAGCGCGGTAGGCGAGCCAGCGGCCGGCCCGCCCTACGCAAGCAGGTTATGCGGCGGCGGCGGGTCGAGCGCGGGCGTGGGGCCGCGCAAGGTCGTTTTCGGACCTCGGGGCGGGGGCGGGGCCCGGGGCTCCAGCCGGGGAGCGCCGCAGGCGAGCCAGCGGTCGGCCCGCCCTGCGCAAGCAGGACAGGCGGCGGTGCCACGGTGGCGGGTTGAGCGGCGGTGCGGGGGCCGCGCGAGGCCGTGACGGGCCTCGGGGCGGAGGTGGAGCCCAAGGGCTCCAGCCGGAGAGCGCGGCAGGCGAGCCAGCGGCCGGCCCGCCCTCGGGGCGGAGGCGGAGCCCTGGGCTCCAGCCGGAGAGCGCCGCAGGCGAGCCAGCGGTCGGCCCGCCCTGCGCAAGCAGGTCAGGCGGCGGCGGCGGGTGGCGCGGCGGTGCGGGGTCGTGCGAGGTCGTTTTCGGACCTCGGGGCGGAGGTGGAGCCCTGGGCTCCAGCCGGGGAGCGTCGCAGGCGCGCCAGCGGTCGGCCCGCCCTGTGCAAGCAGGTCAGGCGGCGGTGCCACGGTGGCGGGTCGAGCGGCGGCGCGGGGCCGCGCGAGGCCGTGACGGACCTCGGGCGGAGGTGGAGACCAAGGCTCCAGCCGGAGAGCGCGGCAGGCGAGCCAGCGGCCGGCCCGCCCTGCGTAAGCAGGTCAGGCGGCGGCGGCGGGTCGAGCGGCGGCGCGGGGGCCGCGCAAGGTCGTGACGGACCTCGGGCGGAGGCGGAGCCCTGGGCTCCAGCCGGGGAGCGCTGCGTGCGAGCCAGCGGCCGGCCCGCCCTGCGCAAGCAGGTCAGGCGGCGGCGGCGGGTGGCGCGGCGGTGCGGGGCCGCGCGAGGTCGTTTTCGGACCTCGGGACGGAGGTGGAGCCCTGGGCTCCAGCCGGGGAGTGCCGCAGGCGGGCCAGCGGCCGGCCCGCCCTGCGCAGGCAGGTCCGGCGGCGGCGGCGAGCCGAGCTGCGGTGCGGGGGCCCGGGTTGCGCAAGGGTGCGGCGCGGATGCGCGGAAGGTCGCCAGCAGGCCGACTCGCAGCGAAATCTAGAGCGCAAGCGGGGACCGTAGTCCGCAGCGTAACGCGCCACTGGGGCAGCGGCAGCACTGCGGTAGCGGAAGCGCCAGCCTGGCAGCTGCAGCTGCGGGCGCCGGCCGACTCGAGCTCGCACTGCGGCACTGCGGCTGTACTGCCACTGCAGACTGCGCATGCCGTGCGGCGCCGCAGCGGCGGCACTGCGGCAGCGGATCCCCCGGAAGTGCCCGCCTCACTGAGTCAGCGGCCTGGCACTGCGGCAGTGAGACCGCGCGGCGCGGGACCGCGGGTCCGGCGGCTCCGGAGTCCGGAGTCCGGCCGGTACAACGGGTACGTCCGTTGTTTTTTGTTTTTTGTTTTTGTTTTTGTTTTAAGGTCGAGTCAATCCTTGAATCGACTAGAATTGACCAAAAACAAACAAAACACTCTGCGATCGCGATCGATCGCGAGGCTGTAGCGGTCGCGCCAGCAGCGCTAGCGCTAGCGGCTAGTCCGCAGCGAGCTCGAGACGCGCCAGCGGGCCGACTAATACTCGCAGCGCGCGTGCCAGCGAGAGTCGTAGCTATAGTCCGCAGCGTAACGCACTCCGAGTCCGGGGCCCGCAGCGCGCACGCTCGCGGGCCGTCTCGCAGCGGGGCGCACGCGAGGTCCGTACTCCGGCGTGAAGCTCTGGGGCCACAGCGCGACGCACGCGGCCCCGGAACTCCGCGCACGGGGGTCCACAGCGACGAACGCTCGCGGGCCCATCTCACAGCGAGGCGCTCGCGAGATCCGTGCTCCTGGTGGAAGTTCGCCGGCCGCGGGTGCGGCCGGAATCCGCCGGGGCGGATCGGGCCACAGCGCTAGCGAGAGTCGCGCGCGGCCTCCGAACCCGAGTACAGGGCCCACAGCGCGCACGCTCGCGGGCCGTCTCGCAGCGGGCGAGGCGCACGCGAGAGCCGTACTCCGGGGTGAAGCTCTAGATCTGGGGCCACAGCGAGACGCACGCGGCCCCGGAGCTCCGCGCACGGGGGTCCACAGCGACGAACGCTCGCGGGCCCATCTCACAGCGAGGCGCTCGCGAGATCCGTGCTCCTGGTGGAAGCTCGCCGGCCGCGGGTGCGGCCGGGATCCGCCGGGGCGGATCGGGCCACAGCGAGAGTCGCGCGCGGCCTCCGAACTCCGAGTATATATATATATGTACAGGGCCCACAGCGCGCACGCTCGCGGGCTGTCCCGCAGCGATCGAGGCGCACGCGAGAGCCGTACTCCGGGGTGAAGCTCTGGGGCCACAGCGAGACGCACGCGGCCCCGGCCCGGAGCTCCGCGCACGGGGGCCCACGGCGACGAACGCTCGCGGGCCCATCTCACAGCGAGGCGCTCGCGAGACCCGTGCTCCTGGTCGAAGTTCGCCGGCCGCGGGCGCGGCCGGGGTCCGCCGGGGGCGGAGCGGGCCGCAGCGAGAGTCGCGCGCGGCCTCCGAACTCCGAGTAGGGGGCCCACAGCGCGAGGCGCACGCGGGCCGTCCCGCAGCGCGAGGCGCACGCGGGAGTCGAATTCGAAGGCCAGGTTGGGAGTTCGCGGCCGCGGGAGCGGCCGGTGCCGCTGAAGCGGTCTGGGGCCACAGCGGGGCGCACGCGGCCCCGGAACTCCTTGCACGGGGGCCCACAGCGACGAACGCACGCGGGCCCATCTCACAGCGAGGCGCTCGCGAGATCCGTGCTCCTGGTGGAAGTTCGCCGGCCGCGGTCGCGGCCGGAATCCGCCGGGGGGATCGGGCCACAGCGAGTCGCGCGCGGCCTCCGAACTCCGAGTACAGGGACCACAGCGCGAGGCGCACGCGGGCCGTCCCACAGCGCGAGGCGCACGCGAGAGCCGTACTAGTACTCCGTCGCCTCCCCGAGCCGCGCGAGCGGCTGGGCACCGTCCGTCGGTGGATCACGCGTAAGGCACGATCCAAGCCCCGACTTCGCGGTGGGTCTGCAGCGCGCGCGCCAGCAGGCCGGGGCAGTCCTGCGCGAGCTCCGCCGGCGTGGCACAGCGGCGGTGTCGACGTCCGGTGCGAGCGCCGAGGAGCTCCGGAGCATGCGTGCAGGAATTGGTCAGGGAACCGGAGGAATCGCGCGGCGGGTCTCAATACACGCTTATATAGAGTGTATAGGCAAGCCGGCGGCCGCGGACTGACGGTGGGCCCCCGGGATAGCCAGCGCGCGCGGAATGCGAGCGTGGCGGGCGGGCCCGGACGTGAATCCACGTACCGGCACGGCAGTAAGGAACCAGATTCAAGCGTGAATCGGGGCCCGAGGCCGATTCCGGGAGGATCGCTGGGAACAGGGTTTGCGCCGGCCAGCCATCGAGGCATGCGCAGTTGCTGCCGCGGGATCGCGCTCCACTGCAGCTATGGCGAGCCGTGGTGCTGCAGAGTTGGTCAGCTCTGTGCAATTGGAGGGACGGCCGAGAAGTGCGGCCGCCGGTCCGACAGGGCTGCTTAGGAGTGACTGCAGTGCTGGCTGTGGCGATTTCGCTTCGCCGCTGGTCGCTTCGTGGCCTGGGGCGGCCGCGAGCGAAGCTGGGCGTGAAGGGAAACCCCGAATCAGCGTACCCCCCGGAGCTCGGCGGCTTCAAGCCCGCTGGCTCGGCCCAACGGCTAGCTCAGCTAGTCCCTTGAGGGGCGCTCGCAGCAGCCTGCTGCTAATCCCGTGCTCGCCTCGCGCCGCTTCCGCGGCTAGCGAGTCGCTCAGCTCTTTCGTGCCTGGCGCTCGGCTACGGTCTTCTTTGTTCGCATTCCGTCGGCGCAAAACTCGATTTACGCATTGAGAGCGCAAATCCCGAAGCTGCCTGTAGGCGGCTCAGCAGCCGTGGCTGTAGCTATAGAGGCCCCGTACTAGCCTAGTATACCGGGTACGTACCAGTAGCGTACTACGGAGTCCACGGTACGCGACGGAGCCCCTATTCAAACTCCGGACCTCATACTCAATTGGCACTTTGAGTTCGGACCAGTAGTAAAACACCGCTGTCACCGCCTGGCGGCGCCTGCCAGTGGGCTGCCACGTGAACGCGCATGCGCAGCGCAGCTGAGCAGTGAGCGCACGCATGCCCACACTGGCCCCACACTGGGCCCACAGTGCCCCAGCAGCCCCACACTGTGCACGTGACAACCGGCCGCTAGGGTTGCCGCTCCGTACGGAGTTCCGGGCAGACCACCCGGAACCGGAACTGATCCGGAGCTCCGCACGTTCCGCACGGAGTTCCGCAGGTACTGGAGAACCCTAACAAAATGACAGAAAGGAGGCGCCCCCCTGCACGTAAGAGGCCTAGGGCCCCCAAATGACTAAGATACATCCTATTCGTCATCGATATCCTCCTCCTCCTCGACCTCCTTCTCGTCGTCCTCCTGCACATGCACAGGTACCACACATAGACAATGCCCGCGTTTTATCCCTCGGCTAAGTTTAATTATAATTTGTTTATATTTTACCTATATTTCTTGCATATTTAACGATATTTATGTGTATTTTATCCTTTATTCTTGTCTTTTATGTGCGTATTTTATATATAATCCTAATCAAACCCTTACTTAAACTTAATTTACTCGTATCTCCGATGTCTTTTACCTCTATCTCTCGTAATCATTTGTATTTGAGGTGGATTTTAAACTTAGATAAATTATATCACGCCTCCTGATAAAACGCGGGCATTGTCTATGTGTGATATTACGCATTATCGTGTATAATGATATGGAAATAATATGTGTATGTATTGTGATTGAAAATATGTAAAATATGTAAAATGTATCAAAAGAAATATGTATGAAATTCTAACGGAATTCCGTCGAAAAATAATAAAATGTTCTTTTGGATATAATGCGAGGATAATATGGAGCTGATATGGCGCCGCATTATAACGTAAACAACTACAATGTGCTGCGTGGGAAGCGGAGTGTATATTATAAGAAAGATACTATATGATACTTGATGATATTATATGATTATTTATGACTGATATTATGTTATTTTATTGGGTTCTTACTGAAAATGGTTAGTGTAACAGGTGTAACGGGTTCATCCCAAACTTTCCCCTAGGAGGAGGTCGGCGGCTTGGAACTTTGGGGAGAACCTGTTACACCTGTTACACTACACTGAATCACAATTAATTAACCTGTTACATCTTCTTTTACCACTTATTACCGTGTCGGAAATCTCGATACTTTATGTCTCTCCGTATGTGGAGATCCACCAAAGATACCTATTATCCTCTCTTCTATTAACGATGATATATTACATTTCTTTCGCTCCGCTACAAGAAGAGATCTTTAAATATAACAGTAAATCAGTTTATTGAGTATTTACAAATAATTGTTTTGTTGTTCATCAATAAACACTTACAGCAACCTGTTTTACTGTCTGTTCTATCGTTAACTTTTTCATATTTTGCGAAAACCTTGACGTTTAACACTCAGGTAACCTGATTTTATCGACAGTAAAAATGAAAGTCTCACTGTATATCGTGCGAAAAATGAAAGCCCCGTGAGCTACACAAATTGATTTAAGGAAGTTGTGATATAGAGGGTTAAGAAAGAAAAATATTTTCTGTGTAAGAGATAAGTAACGATGGCTCGCGTCGAAATTGCACCTGATGGAACGAGACGTATTATTAGAGATGCTGATGACATAAGAGGGCGTGTTTTCGATATTAAAATAGAAGGAAACCCGGCTTTTTCAGAAATTCTTAAAATAGATAAGTTTCATCTTGATCAAATGCATATAGTTAGTCATGCTATTCAAGTCGGACGGCATGGATTCGGTGATGATCTTAAACTTACTCATATCTCATCTATTGGTTACTATCCGTCAAATACCAAAGAAGTATATGTTCATACCTATGATAATAGGTTTTGTCGTATGGATGATGATGAAATAGAAGAGGATGAAAGGGTTAACATTGCACATTATCGCAAAATCTTGGATTTAACGGAGGTTTTCAATGATGAAATCGAGCTACAAAACGAATTATGTTTTCTTCTGGTTCGTGTAAGGCATGAAATTGATTATATTGCACATCGGCTGGAAAGAGAAAAGTTAGACCGTCGGGTTTATCTAAACGTGCCTAAACGTGATCTTTCAAGTGTTCATGATAAATTCGAAGAATTCGGTTTAGTCATCAGAAGCCGTAAAAGTCTCCGTAAATTGCTACATAAACATGGTGCAATTTGGACAAAAGAAACAGGATGGTATATAGCCGATCTAAATGATAATAATATAATACTTGTGGATATATTCGGTGATCATGACCCATTCACCGATGACAAAGAAGACTAATCAATACCTAACGCTAAAAACTCCAACTCAAACGAATTATCGATTCCGTTCATATCAACAAGATCACCGTAATAATCACGAAATTCTACCGTTAACTCATTAATCACCAAATTACGATCGTTTATTTTATGTATTCGCCATGCTCTCCGCTATGGTATATATACTTTCCGATGTCCTGACTTAATTGTAAACGCAAAATTGCGCCTTGGTTCTGTGGTTGCGATTTCGGAACTACATGATGGTTCGAAGCAAATGTGGCAATTTCTTTAATGTGCATATAAATGTATTGTTCAGCGTTCATGTCCGCCATCTTTGGACTAACCGCTTTAAAAGCCATCGGTGCCGCTACTAACTCCGCTCCCTCGAATGTTATCCCCCACTGTGGGTGATCTGGTGTTATCGGAGTCCCCGCGTAAAATAAGATATTTTCGGGAGCATATAAAGACCTATTATTATCTATTATCTGTCCTGCGCTACCTAATAATGTTGTTGCACTGAGACCCAATAACTTAGCTATCCTATTATTTCCGGCGATGAGTTCAAAAGCGAAATTACTATAAAACTCTAATTTGTATGTCGTCGGATTGTAGTAGATCTTAAATAATATATTCTCAGTAACCGCAAAGTTCAAACCATAATTATATGGTTGTGTCACGCCAAAGTGTCCTTGATTTATGTAACCACTCGGTAATGGAAACAGTTGCTGATTTATATAAACACCATCGATATTATAACGAATCGTTATATAATCGGTTCCTATTGAATTATATATACTGTTCGGAATCTCAGCATACAAAACGCGACATTGCCGTGGTTTGGTTATTGGTCTTGTGAGTGCAACCCTATAAGAGTTTTCTTTTTGTCCTTGTTGTCGATCTCTACTATCGACATTGATAAGACGAATCATTTTATTATATGAATATAGATTAAAGAAACATGCCGGTCGAATATGTCGAAGTTTCATCATTTAGACAGGCTCCTAATCTCGATGCGCCGACGTCTAAGTTTATCGCTGAATTACCAAAGATGTATGAGAATGTAAGAGCTGTCCGACTTGTTTCGGCGGAATTCTATAACTCCATTCCTCTTATCAGCGATGAAAGTGTCCCCGGAGATGTCACAGTTACTGATTCTTTCACTATTAATTTTAGTATCGCTAATTCAGCGATCAACTCTACCAATGCTCCCGCTCCCGGTTTTGATGTTTGGCGCTCAATTCGTCCCGGTCAAAGTAGCGGAAGCTTAGTAATTCATACGCATCAGGAATTAGTAAACCGTATTAATACTCGGTTTGCTGGTTTAACACCTGATCCTCAAATAAGGTGTAAATGGGATACCGTAGAGAAACACGTAATATTCTATGCTCCTCATGAATTTTACATAGCATTCACAACTGCTAAGGATCCTTCTAGTTCGATGGCTGAAAAATCAAACCGACACGGTCGTATGCTTGGTCTCGATGCCGGAAGAGCCGGTAACCGATTTATCAAATCTAATATTTACTCAACTGAATATGATCCTATCTTTACAGGTGCTAATGTTCATGGTATCATCTCGACATTCCCTACTGAGAGTTGCAAAGATAATGTATTATTCGTAAGAGTAAAAGAACTGGGTGACCTCGTTCAATGTGCCGATGGTCTCCTATCTGGATACTTCCATAAACTCGTGGTGCAAGATAAAGACTTTGCGGAACACGTTGTTTATAATTCAACAGAAGCAAACCCGTTATACAAGTATTACGGGAAACCATTCGCAATCTCTCAAATGTCCGTAGAAATTGTGAATGCTCAAAACGAATTAATTGATTTCGAGGGGCAACCTGTCCATTTAACTTTCGAGATCCGATATGGTGAAGAACCCGCCGGTGATCCTATTTATGAGTATTTCAAAATGAGAATGAGAGAAACTCACCCAAATTATCCGGTGATTTGCAATTTTGGATAATTAAGGATCATTCACAGAATTTTTATATTTTATTATTGTAAAAGAGAAAACATGGACGTCACAACAACCCTCCAACGTCTTTCCCTCAAAGAGGCGCTAACCACCCCCGAAGAGGCGAAGGCGTTCTTCCTCGATAACTCGCTTATGCTTGGTCTGGAATCGAAGACTAAACCCGTTCTCGTTACTGTTAGCCCATCGACAACCTTCCCTAACAACGCTGCGCAACGAGTAAGTTTCAAACTCCCACGTTACAACTTTATCGGTAAGCTGGAACTCGCTTTTGATCTTAGCGAAATTGCGGGTTTCATCGGTGATACCGATTTGGTTCGTAATGGTTATGTCCGCCCCGTCGGCGCTCTCGTAGAGCGTCTCGAAATCTCGTATGGCTCTTACCTTTTCACTGTGCCTTCTGATTTCCTCGCTCACTTCCCTCTGGTTTACTATTCGGAGGATCAGCTAGCGAAAAAGAAACGTTCGGCTGGCTTCCTACACGGCATCCCACAACACGGAACTAACCGACTTGGTGGATCATTCTTTGTGGAAATCCCGGTGCCGTGGTTAAATAGCTATCTACCCCTTGGCGCGCTCTCAGGGGAAATGGTAGTTACCGCATGGTTCCGTGACCCCGCTAAGGGTGGATTCATTGAGACTTCTTATGGTGGTCGCGCTCTTCCGGTTGTCGGAGCTGCTGCCGATCAAACCGCTAATGATGGTCTCGGAAGCGCCACCGGTGTAACTCTTGCCAATGTTGGTCAAAACATCACAACTGGAACCATTACCGGTCTGTCCATTCCATCATCTGCACCTGTGGATACTATTATGATCACCAACCCACGCCTTTACATGCATGCCGTCAATGTTTCCGATGAGCTGTTTGCTACGGTCATTGAAAAGGTTAAGACTACTGGTATTGCGATTCCGGCTATCGACATCGGCTACGTCGATGCTTTCGATGTTGCCGCCAACGGCAATAACCAACCTAACCGTATTAACATTAGCCAAATGTCGGGGCTTGCTTTCGCTCTTCTATTCTCGGTTCGTGATTACCTTAAAACTGGTCAGGATAACAGCGGCTCCCACAGTGTCCTTAAAACATATGCGGACTCGAAGGATATCACATACACGGTGGAGATTAACGGACAGCGTCTTTATTCCACGGAGCCTATCCCACTCCTCAAAGGTGCGGAACTCATCGCCGATGCATTCAAGTGTTCTAACATGGACAAGGAAGCTAACCGCTATGTCCTGTCCGGTCTGCCTTTCTGTCTGGACGGAGAGAAGGCGATTCGTAACATCGCCCAAAGTGGTTATGTCGATCTAACTAACTCCTCATCAAGTTTCCTAACCCTCTACGTCCCACAAAACATGCGCCTTACTGTTAACGTGCGCGCTCTCATGCACACGATGCTCATAGCGGACCGCGACGGATTAAGGCGAGTCAATCTCTAATAAACAGTGTATGTGTTTGTTACCATTATTTAGTCATATTTCGTTATTTTTATCTATCTTTATTAAGAAGATCTACAACACCATGGCGGATTTAGAAGAGTTTAATGCCGCTGAAATGATAAAACCACCTTTTCGCGTCCTTGCAATCGGAAAATCGGCTACTGGTAAGTCGGAAGCGGTAAAGTATTGGTTAAAACAGTTACACGATGCTAAAAAGTTAGATGTAGTTTTAGTTATAAGTGGAACTAGCTTTAATCATTTCTGGGATAATGTCGCTACATTACAGCTCGGTAAATGGGATGCGCCTTACATCGCTAAACTTCTCGATGAAAGACAAGAGAAAATAGAGAAAGGGGAACCCGTTAACCAATTGTGTATTATCCTGGATGATTTGATAGATAATGAGTTAGTAGACCTAACCCGTGATAAAATAATTGGCTCTGTATATTCGCGTGGACGCCATAGTATGGTGTCCTGCATCTGCATAACTCAGAAACTGCGTAAGGTTTCTTCCACTATTCGCGTTAATTCGGATTATGCAATGTTTCTTAGCGCCGCTAATCGAAAAGAACTTGAAGCAATTGAGGAAGAATACAATATAATGCGTGATAAAGACGCTTTTTATAAGATGTTTGAGGAATACGTTCATTCATATCAGTTTCTCATTTGGTCATCCGCTGATTATTCGGTAAAGTATTATGTAGATAAAGCGGATCTCGTTAAAAACTTTGGATTCCCACGGTTCCATCGCAAACCTAAAAAGAAAGAAGACGAATTAAAACCGCCCGAGAAGGAGGAAGCGCCAAAAGAGATTAAAAGCGCTGTTCATTCGAATAAATTGATGCGATATAAGAGAGGACTTTAAAAATATCTTCCATATAGTTAAAGATACAATGCCGCCAAAACGTAAAGTAGGTGTCCCCGCTGGGGCTATTTCATATTCCGGTGGTGAAAGTTACGGATCACTTAATACTACACCTATGAAATTTGACGGAGTTAATCAAGTGAAACCATCGCAACCCGAAGAAGATCCTTTAAATGCTGCTTATGAAGAATCGCCGGCGGACAAAGCACCGCAAGCATCGACAAGTGAAACACTCAATGTATCACCGGATGCATCGAAGATGAAGGCGGTCGGTGAGGGTGCGCGTCGTATTATCGGTGCCGCCGATGATCGCGGTCTTGGTCTACAAGATCTTGCACTTGCCTGCAAAGGTCAAGGTGTTTCGAAAGAATCAGACAAGGTTATACAATCGATGGCGGGAGAAGTAACTTATAAAGTCGCTCCGACTCAAAACGTCCACCGAATGCCAAAGGCTGAATGGGACACAATGACCGCTAAACTACGTGATCTCGAAGCTAAGTCGAGTGCGCTGGAACAGTATGTAATGGAGAAGAAAGAACGCGCTAAAATGAAGGAGATGTTACGTAAAGAGGTTTTCCGAATGGGTATTACGGGACTTCCTGATACTCAATTTATTCGGAAGAAAGAGACACAAATAGATGAGCAAGCGGTGGATGAAATGAATACCAAAAAGAAGGGAACCATAGAGCCTGGCGCTACCAAAGCGGAAGTAGAGAAAGCCGTAGCACCAACAGTATACAAGCGGAGAGTTTGGCTTTAAATATATCTGATTAATAAAGGATTCTCGATGGACTTTCTCCAAAAGATCATAGAGATGTTTAACCTGCACATTGTAAGCAATTGTCACAGCGGATGCTGTGATACAACCGTAGAACTTGGTTTTTCAGATACCGAAGATAATGTAACGGAAGGTAGAGAGTCCCGGAGACATTCGGTAGATTCCACACATTCAGAACCCGCTACAAATGGTCGCCGGTTTTCTGTCGATCAAAGTGATGATTTACGAAGACAAGCGTTTGAACATCGCGGTAATTAAAATATTTGTAATAAGTATCGGAAAATGCTCGAAGAAGTCTATAATATTATTTAAGCGAAACGTCAGATTTACGCCGTTGCATCTGCGATAGAAAAACGTAGACAAGAGCTTGTCCGGTCGCCAAAAAATGACAACCCTAAAAGACCTATTATTATCTATTATCTGTCCTGCGCTACCTAATAATGTTGTTGCACTGAGACCCAATAACTTAGCTATCCTATTATTTCCGGCGATGAGTTCAAAAGCGAAATTACTATAAAACTCTAATTTGTATGTCGTCGGATTGTAGTAGATCTTAAATAATATATTCTCAGTAACCGCAAAGTTCAAACCATAATTATATGGTTGTGTCACGCCAAAGTGTCCTTGATTTATGTAACCACTCGGTAATGGAAACAGTTGCTGATTTATATAAACACCATCGATATTATAACGAATCGTTATATAATCGGTTCCTATTGAATTATATATACTGTTCGGAATCTCAGCATACAAAACGCGACATTGCCGTGGTTTGGTTATTGGTCTTGTGAGTGCAACCCTATAAGAGTTTTCTTTTTGTCCTTGTTGTCGATCTCTACTATCGACATTGATAAGACGAATCATTTTATTATATGAATATAGATTAAAGAAACATGCCGGTCGAATATGTCGAAGTTTCATCATTTAGACAGGCTCCTAATCTCGATGCGCCGACGTCTAAGTTTATCGCTGAATTACCAAAGATGTATGAGAATGTAAGAGCTGTCCGACTTGTTTCGGCGGAATTCTATAACTCCATTCCTCTTATCAGCGATGAAAGTGTCCCCGGAGATGTCACAGTTACTGATTCTTTCACTATTAATTTTAGTATCGCTAATTCAGCGATCAACTCTACCAATGCTCCCGCTCCCGGTTTTGATGTTTGGCGCTCAATTCGTCCCGGTCAAAGTAATGTCATCCCAAACTTTCCCCTAGGAGGAGGTCGGCGGCTTGGAACTTTGGGGAGAACCTGTTACACCTGTTACACTACACTGAATCACAATTAATTAACCTGTTACATCTTCTTTTACCACTTATTACCGTGTCGGAAATCTCGATACTTTATGTCTCTCCGTATGTGGAGATCCACCAAAGATACCTATTATCCTCTCTTCTATTAACGATGATATATTACATTTCTTTCGCTCCGCTACAAGAAGAGATCTTTAAATATAACAGTAAATCAGTTTATTGAGTATTTACAAATAATTGTTTTGTTGTTCATCAATAAACACTTACAGCAACCTGTTTTACTGTCTGTTCTATCGTTAACTTTTTCATATTTTGCGAAAACCTTGACGTTTAACACTCAGGTAACCTGATTTTATCGACAGTAAAAATGAAAGTCTCACTGTATATCGTGCGAAAAATGAAAGCCCCGTGAGCTACACAAATTGATTTAAGGAAGTTGTGATATAGAGGGTTAAGAAAGAAAAATATTTTCTGTGTAAGAGATAAGTAACGATGGCTCGCGTCGAAATTGCACCTGATGGAACGAGACGTATTATTAGAGATGCTGATGACATAAGAGGGCGTGTTTTCGATATTAAAATAGAAGGAAACCCGGCTTTTTCAGAAATTCTTAAAATAGATAAGTTTCATCTTGATCAAATGCATATAGTTAGTCATGCTATTCAAGTCGGACGGCATGGATTCGGTGATGATCTTAAACTTACTCATATCTCATCTATTGGTTACTATCCGTCAAATACCAAAGAAGTATATGTTCATACCTATGATAATAGGTTTTGTCGTATGGATGATGATGAAATAGAAGAGGATGAAAGGGTTAACATTGCACATTATCGCAAAATCTTGGATTTAACGGAGGTTTTCAATGATGAAATCGAGCTACAAAACGAATTATGTTTTCTTCTGGTTCGTGTAAGGCATGAAATTGATTATATTGCACATCGGCTGGAAAGAGAAAAGTTAGACCGTCGGGTTTATCTAAACGTGCCTAAACGTGATCTTTCAAGTGTTCATGATAAATTCGAAGAATTCGGTTTAGTCATCAGAAGCCGTAAAAGTCTCCGTAAATTGCTACATAAACATGGTGCAATTTGGACAAAAGAAACAGGATGGTATATAGCCGATCTAAATGATAATAATATAATACTTGTGGATATATTCGGTGATCATGACCCATTCACCGATGACAAAGAAGACTAATCAATACCTAACGCTAAAAACTCCAACTCAAACGAATTATCGATTCCGTTCATATCAACAAGATCACCGTAATAATCACGAAATTCTACCGTTAACTCATTAATCACCAAATTACGATCGTTTATTTTTATGTATTCGCCATGCTCTCCGCTATGGTATATATACTTTCCGATGTCCTGACTTAATTGTAAACGCAAAATTGCGCCTTGGTTCTGTGGTTGCGATTTCGGAACTACATGATGGTTCGAAGCAAATGTGGCAATTTCTTTAATGTGCATATAAATGTATTGTTCAGCGTTCATGTCCGCCATCTTTGGACTAACCGCTTTAAAAGCCATCGGTGCCGCTACTAACTCCGCTCCCTCGAATGTTATCCCCCACTGTGGGTGATCTGGTGTTATCGGAGTCCCCGCGTAAAATAAGATATTTTCGGGAGCATATAAAGACCTATTATTATCTATTATCTGTCCTGCGCTACCTAATAATGTTGTTGCACTGAGACCCAATAACTTAGCTATCCTATTATTTCCGGCGATGAGTTCAAAAGCGAAATTACTATAAAACTCTAATTTGTATGTCGTCGGATTGTAGTAGATCTTAAATAATATATTCTCAGTAACCGCAAAGTTCAAACCATAATTATATGGTTGTGTCACGCCAAAGTGTCCTTGATTTATGTAACCACTCGGTAATGGAAACAGTTGCTGATTTATATAAACACCATCGATATTATAACGAATCGTTATATAATCGGTTCCTATTGAATTATATATACTGTTCGGAATCTCAGCATACAAAACGCGACATTGCCGTGGTTTGGTTATTGGTCTTGTGAGTGCAACCCTATAAGAGTTTTCTTTTTGTCCTTGTTGTCGATCTCTACTATCGACATTGATAAGACGAATCATTTTATTATATGAATATAGATTAAAGAAACATGCCGGTCGAATATGTCGAAGTTTCATCATTTAGACAGGCTCCTAATCTCGATGCGCCGACGTCTAAGTTTATCGCTGAATTACCAAAGATGTATGAGAATGTAAGAGCTGTCCGACTTGTTTCGGCGGAATTCTATAACTCCATTCCTCTTATCAGCGATGAAAGTGTCCCCGGAGATGTCACAGTTACTGATTCTTTCACTATTAATTTTAGTATCGCTAATTCAGCGATCAACTCTACCAATGCTCCCGCTCCCGGTTTTGATGTTTGGCGCTCAATTCGTCCCGGTCAAAGTAGCGGAAGCTTAGTAATTCATACGCATCAGGAATTAGTAAACCGTATTAATACTCGGTTTGCTGGTTTAACACCTGATCCTCAAATAAGGTGTAAATGGGATACCGTAGAGAAACACGTAATATTCTATGCTCCTCATGAATTTTACATAGCATTCACAACTGCTAAGGATCCTTCTAGTTCGATGGCTGAAAAATCAAACCGACACGGTCGTATGCTTGGTCTCGATGCCGGAAGAGCCGGTAACCGATTTATCAAATCTAATATTTACTCAACTGAATATGATCCTATCTTTACAGGTGCTAATGTTCATGGTATCATCTCGACATTCCCTACTGAGAGTTGCAAAGATAATGTATTATTCGTAAGAGTAAAAGAACTGGGTGACCTCGTTCAATGTGCCGATGGTCTCCTATCTGGATACTTCCATAAACTCGTGGTGCAAGATAAAGACTTTGCGGAACACGTTGTTTATAATTCAACAGAAGCAAACCCGTTATACAAGTATTACGGGAAACCATTCGCAATCTCTCAAATGTCCGTAGAAATTGTGAATGCTCAAAACGAATTAATTGATTTCGAGGGGCAACCTGTCCATTTAACTTTCGAGATCCGATATGGTGAAGAACCCGCCGGTGATCCTATTTATGAGTATTTCAAAATGAGAATGAGAGAAACTCACCCAAATTATCCGGTGATTTGCAATTTTGGATAATTAAGGATCATTCACAGAATTTTTATATTTTATTATTGTAAAAGAGAAAACATGGACGTCACAACAACCCTCCAACGTCTTTCCCTCAAAGAGGCGCTAACCACCCCGAAGAGGCGAAGGCGTTCTTCCTCGATAACTCGCTTATGCTTGGTCTGGAATCGAAGACTAAACCCGTTCTCGTTACTGTTAGCCCATCGACAACCTTCCCTAACAACGCTGCGCAACGAGTAAGTTTCAAACTCCCACGTTACAACTTTATCGGTAAGCTGGAACTCGCTTTTGATCTTAGCGAAATTGCGGGTTTCATCGGTGATACCGATTTGGTTCGTAATGGTTATGTCCGCCCGTCGGCGCTCTCGTAGAGCGTCTCGAAATCTCGTATGGCTCTTACCTTTTCACTGTGCCTTCTGATTTCCTCGCTCACTTCCCTCTGGTTTACTATTCGGAGGATCAGCTAGCGAAAAAGAAACGTTCGGCTGGCTTCCTACACGGCATCCCACAACACGGAACTAACCGACTTGGTGGATCATTCTTTGTGGAAATCCCGGTGCCGTGGTTAAATAGCTATCTACCCCTTGGCGCGCTCTCAGGGGAAATGGTAGTTACCGCATGGTTCCGTGACCCCGCTAAGGGTGGATTCATTGAGACTTCTTATGGTGGTCGCGCTCTTCCGGTTGTCGGAGCTGCTGCCGATCAAACCGCTAATGATGGTCTCGGAAGCGCCACCGGTGTAACTCTTGCCAATGTTGGTCAAAACATCACAACTGGAACCATTACCGGTCTGTCCATTCCATCATCTGCACCTGTGGATACTATTATGATCACCAACCCACGCCTTTACATGCATGCCGTCAATGTTTCCGATGAGCTGTTTGCTACGGTCATTGAAAAGGTTAAGACTACTGGTATTGCGATTCCGGCTATCGACATCGGCTACGTCGATGCTTTCGATGTTGCCGCCAACGGCAATAACCAACCTAACCGTATTAACATTAGCCAAATGTCGGGGCTTGCTTTCGCTCTTCTATTCTCGGTTCGTGATTACCTTAAAACTGGTCAGGATAACAGCGGCTCCCACAGTGTCCTTAAAACATATGCGGACTCGAAGGATATCACATACACGGTGGAGATTAACGGACAGCGTCTTTATTCCACGGAGCCTATCCCACTCCTCAAAGGTGCGGAACTCATCGCCGATGCATTCAAGTGTTCTAACATGGACAAGGAAGCTAACCGCTATGTCCTGTCCGGTCTGCCTTTCTGTCTGGACGGAGAGAAGGCGATTCGTAACATCGCCCAAAGTGGTTATGTCGATCTAACTAACTCCTCATCAAGTTTCCTAACCCTCTACGTCCCACAAAACATGCGCCTTACTGTTAACGTGCGCGCTCTCATGCACACGATGCTCATAGCGGACCGCGACGGATTAAGGCGAGTCAATCTCTAATAAACAGTGTATGTGTTTGTTACCATTATTTAGTCATATTTCGTTATTTTTATCTATCTTTATTAAGAAGATCTACAACACCATGGCGGATTTAGAAGAGTTTAATGCCGCTGAAATGATAAAACCACCTTTTCGCGTCCTTGCAATCGGAAAATCGGCTACTGGTAAGTCGGAAGCGGTAAAGTATTGGTTAAAACAGTTACACGATGCTAAAAGGTTAGATGTAGTTTTAGTTATAAGTGGAACTAGCTTTAATCATTTCTGGGATAATGTCGCTACATTACAGCTCGGTAAATGGGATGCGCCTTACATCGCTAAACTTCTCGATGAAAGACAAGAGAAAATAGAGAAAGGGGAACCCGTTAACCAATTGTGTATTATCCTGGATGATTTGATAGATAATGAGTTAGTAGACCTAACCCGTGATAAAATAATTGGCTCTGTATATTCGCGTGGACGCCATAGTATGGTGTCCTGCATCTGCATAACTCAGAAACTGCGTAAGGTTTCTTCCACTATTCGCGTTAATTCGGATTATGCAATGTTTCTTAGCGCCGCTAATCGAAAAGAACTTGAAGCAATTGAGGAAGAATACAATATAATGCGTGATAAAGACGCTTTTTATAAGATGTTTGAGGAATACGTTCATTCATATCAGTTTCTCATTTGGTCATCCGCTGATTATTCGGTAAAGTATTATGTAGATAAAGCGGATCTCGTTAAAAACTTTGGATTCCCACGGTTCCATCGCAAACCTAAAAAGAAAGAAGACGAATTAAAACCGCCCGAGAAGGAGGAAGCGCCAAAAGAGATTAAAAGCGCTGTTCATTCGAATAAATTGATGCGATATAAGAGAGGACTTTAAAAATATCTTCCATATAGTTAAAGATACAATGCCGCCAAAACGTAAAGTAGGTGTCCCGCTGGGGCTATTTCATATTCCGGTGGTGAAAGTTACGGATCACTTAATACTACACCTATGAAATTTGACGGAGTTAATCAAGTGAAACCATCGCAACCCGAAGAAGATCCTTTAAATGCTGCTTATGAAGAATCGCCGGCGGACAAAGCACCGCAAGCATCGACAAGTGAAACACTCAATGTATCACCGGATGCATCGAAGATGAAGGCGGTCGGTGAGGGTGCGCGTCGTATTATCGGTGCCGCCGATGATCGCGGTCTTGGTCTACAAGATCTTGCACTTGCCTGCAAAGGTCAAGGTGTTTCGAAAGAATCAGACAAGGTTATACAATCGATGGCGGGAGAAGTAACTTATAAAGTCGCTCCGACTCAAAACGTCCACCGAATGCCAAAGGCTGAATGGGACACAATGACCGCTAAACTACGTGATCTCGAAGCTAAGTCGAGTGCGCTGGAACAGTATGTAATGGAGAAGAAAGAACGCGCTAAAATGAAGGAGATGTTACGTAAAGAGGTTTTCCGAATGGGTATTACGGGACTTCCTGATACTCAATTTATTCGGAAGAAAGAGACACAAATAGATGAGCAAGCGGTGGATGAAATGAATACCAAAAAGAAGGGAACCATAGAGCCTGGCGCTACCAAAGCGGAAGTAGAGAAAGCCGTAGCACCAACAGTATACAAGCGGAGAGTTTGGCTTTAAATATATCTGATTAATAAAGGATTCTCGATGGACTTTCTCCAAAAGATCATAGAGATGTTTAACCTGCACATTGTAAGCAATTGTCACAGCGGATGCTGTGATACAACCGTAGAACTTGGTTTTTCAGATACCGAAGATAATGTAACGGAAGGTAGAGAGTCCGGAGACATTCGGTAGATTCCACACATTCAGAACCCGCTACAAATGGTCGCCGGTTTTCTGTCGATCAAAGTGATGATTTACGAAGACAAGCGTTTGAACATCGCGGTAATTAAAATATTTGTAATAAGTATCGGAAAATGCTCGAAGAAGTCTATAATATTATTTAAGCGAAACGTCAGATTTACGCCGTTGCATCTGCGATAGAAAAACGTAGACAAGAGCTTGTCCGGTCGCCAAAAAATGACAACCCTAAAAGACCTATTATTATCTATTATCTGTCCTGCGCTACCTAATAATGTTGTTGCACTGAGACCCAATAACTTAGCTATCCTATTATTTCCGGCGATGAGTTCAAAAGCGAAATTACTATAAAACTCTAATTTGTATGTCGTCGGATTGTAGTAGATCTTAAATAATATATTCTCAGTAACCGCAAAGTTCAAACCATAATTATATGGTTGTGTCACGCCAAAGTGTCCTTGATTTATGTAACCACTCGGTAATGGAAACAGTTGCTGATTTATATAAACACCATCGATATTATAACGAATCGTTATATAATCGGTTCCTATTGAATTATATATACTGTTCGGAATCTCAGCATACAAAACGCGACATTGCCGTGGTTTGGTTATTGGTCTTGTGAGTGCAACCCTATAAGAGTTTTCTTTTTGTCCTTGTTGTCGATCTCTACTATCGACATTGATAAGACGAATCATTTTATTATATGAATATAGATTAAAGAAACATGCCGGTCGAATATGTCGAAGTTTCATCATTTAGACAGGCTCCTAATCTCGATGCGCCGACGTCTAAGTTTATCGCTGAATTACCAAAGATGTATGAGAATGTAAGAGCTGTCCGACTTGTTTCGGCGGAATTCTATAACTCCATTCCTCTTATCAGCGATGAAAGTGTCCCCGGAGATGTCACAGTTACTGATTCTTTCACTATTAATTTTAGTATCGCTAATTCAGCGATCAACTCTACCAATGCTCCCGCTCCCGGTTTTGATGTTTGGCGCTCAATTCGTCCCGGTCAAAGTAGCGGAAGCTTAGTAATTAATACGCATCAGGAATTAGTAAACCGTATTAATACTCGGTTTGCTGGTTTAACACCTGATCCTCAAATAAGGTGTAAATGGGATACCGTAGAGAAACACGTAATATTCTATGCTCCTCATGAATTTTACATAGCATTCACAACTGCTAAGGATCCTTCTAGTTCGATGGCTGAAAAATCAAACCGACACGGTCGTATGCTTGGTCTCGATGCCGGAAGAGCCGGTAACCGATTTATCAAATCTAACATTTACTCAACTGAATATGATCCTATCTTTACAGGTGCTAATGTTCATGGTATCATCTCGACATTCCCTACTGAGAGTTGCAAAGATAATGTATTATTCGTAAGAGTAAAAGAACTGGGTGACCTCGTTCAATGTGCCGATGGTCTCCTATCTGGATACTTCCATAAACTCGTGGTGCAAGATAAAGACTTTGCGGAACACGTTGTTTATAATTCAACAGAAGCAAACCCGTTATACAAGTATTACGGGAAACCATTCGCAATCTCTCAAATGTCCGTAGAAATTGTGAATGCTCAAAACGAATTAATTGATTTCGAGGGGCAACCTGTCCATTTAACTTTCGAGATCCGATATGGTGAAGAACCCGCCGGTGATCCTATTTATGAGTATTTCAAAATGAGAATGAGAGAAACTCACCCAAATTATCCGGTGATTTGCAATTTTGGATAATTAAGGATCATTCACAGAATTTTTATATTTTATTATTGTAAAAGAGAAAACATGGACGTCACAACAACCCTCCAACGTCTTTCCCTCAAAGAGGCGCTAACCACCCCGAAGAGGCGAAGGCGTTCTTCCTCGATAACTCGCTTATGCTTGGTCTGGAATCGAAGACTAAACCCGTTCTCGTTACTGTTAGCCCATCGACAACCTTCCCTAACAACGCTGCGCAACGAGTAAGTTTCAAACTCCCACGTTACAACTTTATCGGTAAGCTGGAACTCGCTTTTGATCTTAGCGAAATTGCGGGTTTCATCGGTGATACCGATTTGGTTCGTAATGGTTATGTCCGCCCCGTCGGCGCTCTCGTAGAGCGTCTCGAAATCTCGTATGGCTCTTACCTTTTCACTGTGCCTTCTGATTTCCTCGCTCACTTCCCTCTGGTTTACTATTCGGAGGATCAGCTAGCGAAAAAGAAACGTTCGGCTGGCTTCCTACACGGCATCCCACAACACGGAACTAACCGACTTGGTGGATCATTCTTTGTGGAAATCCCGGTGCCGTGGTTAAATAGCTATCTACCCCTTGGCGCGCTCTCAGGGGAAATGGTAGTTACCGCATGGTTCCGTGACCCCGCTAAGGGTGGATTCATTGAGACTTCTTATGGTGGTCGCGCTCTTCCGGTTGTCGGAGCTGCTGCCGATCAAACCGCTAATGATGGTCTCGGAAGCGCCACCGGTGTAACTCTTGCCAATGTTGGTCAAAACATCACAACTGGAACCATTACCGGTCTGTCCATTCCATCATCTGCACCTGTGGATACTATTATGATCACCAACCCACGCCTTTACATGCATGCCGTCAATGTTTCCGATGAGCTGTTTGCTACGGTCATTGAAAAGGTTAAGACTACTGGTATTGCGATTCCGGCTATCGACATCGGCTACGTCGATGCTTTCGATGTTGCCGCCAACGGCAATAACCAACCTAACCGTATTAACATTAGCCAAATGTCGGGGCTTGCTTTCGCTCTTCTATTCTCGGTTCGTGATTACCTTAAAACTGGTCAGGATAACAGCGGCTCCCACAGTGTCCTTAAAACATATGCGGACTCGAAGGATATCACATACACGGTGGAGATTAACGGACAGCGTCTTTATTCCACGGAGCCTATCCCACTCCTCAAAGGTGCGGAACTCATCGCCGATGCATTCAAGTGTTCTAACATGGACAAGGAAGCTAACCGCTATGTCCTGTCCGGTCTGCCTTTCTGTCTGGACGGAGAGAAGGCGATTCGTAACATCGCCCAAAGTGGTTATGTCGATCTAACTAACTCCTCATCAAGTTTCCTAACCCTCTACGTCCACAAAACATGCGCCTTACTGTTAACGTGCGCGCTCTCATGCACACGATGCTCATAGCGGACCGCGACGGATTAAGGCGAGTCAATCTCTAATAAACAGTGTATGTGTTTGTTACCATTATTTAGTCATATTTCGTTATTTTTATCTATCTTTATTAAGAAGATCTACAACACCATGGCGGATTTAGAAGAGTTTAATGCCGCTGAAATGATAAAACCACCTTTTCGCGTCCTTGCAATCGGAAAATCGGCTACTGGTAAGTCGGAAGCGGTAAAGTATTGGTTAAAACAGTTACACGATGCTAAAAAGTTAGATGTAGTTTAGTTATAAGTGGAACTAGCTTTAATCATTTCTGGGATAATGTCGCTACATTACAGCTCGGTAAATGGGATGCGCCTTACATCGCTAAACTTCTCGATGAAAGACAAGAGAAAATAGAGAAAGGGGAACCCGTTAACCAATTGTGTATTATCCTGGATGATTTGATAGATAATGAGTTAGTAGACCTAACCCGTGATAAAATAATTGGCTCTGTATATTCGCGTGGACGCCATAGTATGGTGTCCTGCATCTGCATAACTCAGAAACTGCGTAAGGTTTCTTCCACTATTCGCGTTAATTCGGATTATGCAATGTTTCTTAGCGCCGCTAATCGAAAAGAACTTGAAGCAATTGAGGAAGAATACAATATAATGCGTGATAAAGACGCTTTTTATAAGATGTTTGAGGAATACGTTCATTCATATCAGTTTCTCATTTGGTCATCCGCTGATTATTCGGTAAAGTATTATGTAGATAAAGCGGATCTCGTTAAAAACTTTGGATTCCCACGGTTCCATCGCAAACCTAAAAAGAAAGAAGACGAATTAAAACCGCCCGAGAAGGAGGAAGCGCCAAAAGAGATTAAAAGCGCTGTTCATTCGAATAAATTGATGCGATATAAGAGAGGACTTTAAAAATATCTTCCATATAGTTAAAGATACAATGCCGCCAAAACGTAAAGTAGGTGTCCCCGCTGGGGCTATTTCATATTCCGGTGGTGAAAGTTACGGATCACTTAATACTACACCTATGAAATTTGACGGAGTTAATCAAGTGAAACCATCGCAACCCGAAGAAGATCCTTTAAATGCTGCTTATGAAGAATCGCCGGCGGACAAAGCACCGCAAGCATCGACAAGTGAAACACTCAATGTATCACCGGATGCATCGAAGATGAAGGCGGTCGGTGAGGGTGCGCGTCGTATTATCGGTGCCGCCGATGATCGCGGTCTTGGTCTACAAGATCTTGCACTTGCCTGCAAAGGTCAAGGTGTTTCGAAAGAATCAGACAAGGTTATACAATCGATGGCGGGAGAAGTAACTTATAAAGTCGCTCCGACTCAAAACGTCCACCGAATGCCAAAGGCTGAATGGGACACAATGACCGCTAAACTACGTGATCTCGAAGCTAAGTCGAGTGCGCTGGAACAGTATGTAATGGAGAAGAAAGAACGCGCTAAAATGAAGGAGATGTTACGTAAAGAGGTTTTCCGAATGGGTATTACGGGACTTCCTGATACTCAATTTATTCGGAAGAAAGAGACACAAATAGATGAGCAAGCGGTGGATGAAATGAATACCAAAAGAAGGGAACCATAGAGCCTGGCGCTACCAAAGCGGAAGTAGAGAAAGCCGTAGCACCAACAGTATACAAGCGGAGAGTTTGGCTTTAAATATATCTGATTAATAAAGGATTCTCGATGGACTTTCTCCAAAAGATCATAGAGATGTTTAACCTGCACATTGTAAGCAATTGTCACAGCGGATGCTGTGATACAACCGTAGAACTTGGTTTTTCAGATACCGAAGATAATGTAACGGAAGGTAGAGAGTCCCGGAGACATTCGGTAGATTCCACACATTCAGAACCCGCTACAAATGGTCGCCGGTTTTCTGTCGATCAAAGTGATGATTTACGAAGACAAGCGTTTGAACATCGCGGTAATTAAAATATTTGTAATAAGTATCGGAAAATGCTCGAAGAAGTCTATAATATTATTTTAGCGAAACGTCAGATTTACGCCGTTGCATCTGCGATAGAAAAACGTAGACAAGAGCTTGTCCGGTCGCCAAAAAATGACAACCCTAAAAGTATTTAAAGAAACAGCGATATTACAAACTGATAAAATATTTTCTGTGCTGAAAGTAAGAATGGCTGCTATCGCCGATGATGTTAGCGTTATTGAATTCGAATTTGAAAGTGACAGCGATGAAATTGTTAACTCACCACCAAAGGTTAAACTTAATCCTAAGAGTGCGGATGGGTTAAATTATCGGATCCGTGAAGTGCTGAAAATGCGAAAGAGGTATGAGGAAGACCCCGAATACCGCGAATTCAAAAAAAAGCAAGCTTTGGAGAACTATTACCGTCGCAAAGAATTGGAAGGTATCCATAGTGCAAAGCGTGGACGTCCCCCCAAATACTGAAATGCCGCTATTGCCGCTGAAACATCATTACTTATTTTTCGAGCGGCTTACCGACGATAATCGGTAATCGCGTTACAATATCCGGATTTTTAGCATCGAGAAAAAAAGTGTAGGGCATTTAAAGACAAGGCGCCAAAAAATGATCAACAAGAAAAATTTTTATCTTTCGTTAAAGTAGAACGCGCAACGATGGACAGCAAAAGTAAAACCCTGCTTACGAAACTCACTAATTGGCTCCGCTCTAACGATGAGCTGGCGAAAAACCTTCTCATTCCCGTCGATCCTGTCGAAAAGCTTCCCGCTTTCGGTCATAAGGACGATAAATGGAATTGGAAGAGATACGAAGAAGCGGTTAAGTCAAACAAGTATGTAGCGTGGGGTATCCTCGCTAAAAACATCCTCTGTGTCGATTTCGATCAGGAAGAAGACTTTAACAAGTTCAAAGAACTCTTTCCTGATGATTTCACCGCTGCTATTCCAATTGAAAAGACTAAGAAGGGTTACCATGTGTTCTTTGCACGCCCTCCTAAGTTCGATGAGCTGAAACTATTCGACAAAACCGGAGCTTTCAAAGGCTACGAGAAGATCGATTTTAAAACGATTTGCTCTACCGGAACCGCTGGTGTTATCAATGTTTGCCCCTCTCCCGGTAAAACATGGATTCGTGAGCCATGGGCTACGGGATGTGAGCTTATCGAGCCATCGGAGGCTTTCCAAAATTGGATGATCGAAAACTATAAACACAATGTTGTTATTAACATCGACAAAGCAAAGATTACAGGCAATGAATTCTTAACCACTCTCAATGAGAAACTTATTGAGATTGGCTTTGATTTCCCTTCTATCATCAGTCAAACCGAAAATGGCTATAACTTTACTGCTCAGAACAAAGGCGGAATATGCCCCTGTTGCAATAATTCACATGATAAGAACAATTGGTATGTGATGAAAGCACAGGGAAACGATAAGGACAAATTCGTGGTTTCTAATTACAGTTCCCGATGCAAAAAACTATTTATTAACATCGTAACCAAAACAGAACAATATGTTAAGCTTTCCGCTCTTATTGATCTGGCGATTGGATCTAATGGCGCTCATTACGATGTCGCAAAAGTAGCTTATGAAGTCCTGAAAGATGATTATCGCTACTCAAATAAGACATGGTTCGAATTTGACACTAACTACGGTATTTGGGAGACTGACGAAACCTCAAAGCGAATTTATCTCGCTATGAGCTGCAAGGTTTGCGCGGCATTCATGAACCGTTCCTATGAGCTTGGATTTAAAGCCATGAGAGACGAAGAAAACCGCGAATCCTTAGATGAAAAGTCTAAACTGGCTCTCAATATTGCAAAGAATCTTAAACAGACTGCTTACCGCACTTCCCTTATGACAGACTTAACCGTTATGTTTAGTTATCCGACCTTTTTCGAAAGATTGGATACAGTGCCTAACATTATCGGTTTCACGAATGGTGTTTTCGATCTTAACACTATGACCTTCCGTAAGGGAAAACCCGATGATATGGTTAGCAAGACCGTAGGCTATGAATTCATGGCTGCCGACCGTCAGAAAATCGCTAAGATTCAGTCCATCTACGCTGATATTATCGAAGATCCCGATGAGCTTAACTATATTATCGGAGCGCTTGCTTTCGCTCTCACAGGTCGGACTGATATCCAAAAATTCAATTTCTGGTCAGGAAAAGGTGCTAATGGTAAGTCGCTACTGCAAGAAATGGCTAAGAAAACATTCGGCGATTACTACGGCTCGATCAGCATGAGCTATTGGACAAAGCCTAAAAAGAATTCATCAGATGCTACGCCCGATCTTGCCGCAATTCTTGGGAAGCGAATTGTATTCAGTAACGAAGCGGAAGATGGCGATAAGTTGCAAATCAGTAAGATTAAGGAAATCACAGGTGGAAACGAAATGAAGGTTCGCGCTCTCTTTAAGGATCCTGTCGCCTTTATTCCGATGTGTCAAATCTTCCTGTCCACCAATGATAACCTTTCTCTCAGCAAAGCTGACGAAGCTATATTACGTCGGCTCATCTATTGCACATTCAAGAGTGTGTTTAAGCCGAATCCTAAGGAAGGTGAAAAGAAAGCCGATATTACCTTAATGCATCTTCTCAATGACGACGAGTATAAAATGGCTCAAATGTCTATATTCTTGGACATGTTTAGAACGCAAGACCTCGCACATCTTATGCAAAATCCGCCCCAATCTATTATCGATTACGGATCGGAATATTTCGCTGAAAATGATAAGATCGGTGAATGGATCAGAAATACCTATGAAAGAACAGGAAACCGCGACGACTTTGTTTCAAGTGATTCTATCATGAAGAAATATAGACAAGTGGATGATAAGGCGGAACCGACAAGCATCGGTAAGCGGATGCGTGAGGTATTTAATGTTAAGTCTGAGTCTAAGAGGGAAAGGGGCGCGGTTATTCGTGGATATTATGGAATCAAAGCCATAATTCACCATAACGAATTTGTGGATGATGATGTAGAAGCGTAAATATAAATGAATTGAATGATTACTTTCTTACTATTTTTTATAACCTTACTGTGTATGGTAAGAATTAACAATGTAACAGGTGGAGTTTTTGGTTTTCAGTCTCGTGTAACAGGTGTAACAGGTGTAACAGGTTCTCCCCAAAGTTCCAAGCCGCCGACCTCCTCCTAGGGGAAAGTTTGGGATGAACCCGTTACACCTGTTACACATACCATTCTCAGTAAGACCCCTTTATAAACATAAAATCTCAGTGTGAATATCCTTATTAATATTATTTGTAGTGTTTTATTACTATAATCTGTAAAAATTGATCAAGATATTTAAGCATTTCTTTGTTTGACTATACGAAGTTATCAATGGCTACCCGTAAGTTTGCTTTCGAAATGACCGATGAAGAATTAGACCAAAACATAAAACAAGAAATTACCATGGAAGCAACAGCGGAATATTTGAAAAGGATATTCGGTTATAATCCGTTATTGGAAACAAAGAAACGCCGCACTCATGTTATCAAAGCGAATAACGTCCAACTTAACCTTATACTTCCTGAGGGCGTTAAAGTGCGGATTCGTGGAGTTACTGTTTATGATCCTGAACGCGTTTCATTTCCGAAAAAATAATGTTCCTATAAAGCAAAGATGCCCCGCCAAACTAATAGACTTATTAAAGAAAAGAAAAATGAGATTATCGGACTGTTGGGAACCCTTTTAACCACCGGTGAAATCACCGAAGCGGAATTTGATAGAGAAGCCGCCATTTTAGATCGGAAGCCGCGACTACAACAACTCACCGATATCGCCAATGATCTCTACGATCGTATGCAACGAATGGAAGACTTTATGGACGAAGGACAACGCTTAGGAGCGATTGAACCCGAAGTAGAAGATGGAGAGGCAATGAATCAGGCTTACTCGTGGCATTCTTACCGCGCAAGAAATCAAATAGTTGTCGATACTATCGATTATTTGGAACGCATCGCTACTAACCTTCCACAGCGAATTAGAACGAAGTTAGAACAATTAAGAGCCGTTAAAGTCCGTCTTACATTCGTTTGTCGGTTCGTAAAAGTAAGTAATGAACGCATTTTTATTACTAAATACATTTACAGTGACTACTTTGTTATCACACGATCCCGTAATATAAATACGGAATTGCGTAAAGCTCTACAAGAAATGCAAGAGCAAATGAAACAAGTAGATAGTTATCGTTTGGATCGCTTAGAGATCCTTAGGGTAGTTATCATGTCTTACGCACCGGTGGGTGGTTGCTATTTCGCTACTCCCGAATGGATCGCAAGAAAGAAAGCTACCGTTAACGTTAAGAATATCGACGGACAAGATTGTTTTAAATATGCTATTTTGGCTCGTCTACATCGAAAGGACATTAACCGCCATAAAAGCTATGATCCCATTCAATAACGCCGATGGCTTAATGAACTGAACTTTAATAATATCGAATTTCCGGTAGCATGCGATGCTGATGTTATCGATCGATTCGAAGAACAGAACCCGGACTTATCGGTTAATATCTACGGTGCCGATAACGAAAAGGAGTCATTCTATCCGTTACATATGTCGAGCAATCCACGTAGAAAGAATAAGATTAACCTTTTACTCATCGAAAATACGGAGGAGAATAGAGGACATTATGTAGCTATTGTGTCTCTAAGTCGCCTCCTTAAAACCACGTTTGATAAAGCATGTGATGGACGCATTTATTACTGTGAAACCTGTCTATCACGTTTCCGATCTCAGGCGAAATTAGACCTACACATAGAAGCTAATCGGTGCATCGATTGGAGGGAAAGTAAAGGAAAATGTCCAAAACCCGATACTTACATGGAATTCGGATTAAAACACCTAAGAAAGACTGTATGGCTTCCTGTGATCTGTTACGTGAAAATAGAAGATCATTCGGTATCTGTGAGTGCAAACAAAACCAAACGCGAAATTAAAGCTGTGTCACTGAGAGTGGTAATAGGAGAAGAGGTAGTAGCTTTTCATTTTGAGGGAGCCGATCCTTTGGGTTCGCTGTTCGCAAAACTCATAGAAATTAGACCTCATGTAGTGCAAACCCTATTTAGAAATATTCCCATGCATCCCCTCACAGAAGATCAGAAGGCGGAATATAGAACCACAAAGCATTGTTACATTTGCTTGCAAAGATTCACAGCTGAAAACTTTTCGGTTCGCGATCACTGTCACCAAACGGGCGATTATATCGGGAAAGCATGCCGAAACTGTAACCTCCATAGGCGAATCTCTAAACAAACAAAGGTAGCTATTGTGGTAGATCAAATGGACGAATGCGGACATGGGATATTCCGAAAGATAGCCCAACAAGACGATACGCTACGTGTGGAGATTCTAAGTAAAAATTTCGATCAGTATCTATCGCTACAATGGGGCATCGATGCATCGCATTTTATGGATTTCCAAAGTGCAAATGTCGACGATCTTATGTTTAAATTCGAAGAATTCCGTAAATTGGCGTTCTCTCAATATGGATTAGATCCATGTCATTATGTTAGCGCTCCTGGTCTATCCTGGGATGCTATGTTAAAACATACAAAGGCAAAGATTGCACTTATCGATGATGTCGACAAATACGAATTTATTGAAAGAGCCATTAGGGGTGGATTCGCCACTATGCCCACACGATACGCAAAGGTAGAAAATCCCGATGATCATATAGTTTTATTGGACGCAAATAATCTATATGGTTATGCACTCAGCCAACCTTTACCTATTGGTGATTATCGATGGGAAGAAACCACAGAGGCACTGAAAGAAGTAGAAGGACGAAACGCATTTATTGAGGTCGATTTAGAATATCCTATTTCCCTCAAAGATCATTATGATTTCCCACTTATTGTGAATAAAGGAGTGATTACGACAGATATGTTAGGTGAATACCAACAAAACCTATTATATATGACAGGTGAAAAATTAACCAAAGATCCACGACTTACAGCAACATTTACACCAAAGACTAACTATGTGATCTCACAACCTCTACTTATCTATCTCGTTAAAAAGGGTGTAGTCATAAAAGCGATTCATAAGGTGATCTCATTCGCTACTTCTCCTTTCATGAAATCTTACATAGCTCTGAATACAAGACTACGACACGAGTCAGGGAATAGATTCGAAAGCGACTTTTTTAAACTCATGAACAATGCGATATATGGAAAATGCTTAGAATCTTGTAGGGGTCGTTCTTCTGTTAAGATCGCCAATAGTGAGAAACTATGTAAGAAATATGCCGCAAGTCCACTAATCAAAGCAACCAATGTATTAAACGAAAACGCCGTAGCGTTTGAAATGTATTCGAAACATGTAAACTTAGATAAACCCGTAGCTATTGGTGCTTTCGTTTTGGATTTCGCTAAGTTACATAATTATCAATTCTTCTATGAGGTGGTAAAGAAAAAGTGGGAAACGGCTAAGCTACTATTCCACGATACCGATTCGTTCTGTCTATTACTGAAAACTGATAATCTAAATGCGGACATGAAAGCCATAGGTGAACACCTCGATAGGAGTAATTATAATCGTGATCATCCATTATATAGTTTGTCGAATCGATTGACTCCGGGGAAGTATAAAAACGAATTCCCAAATGCAAAGATCTTAGAATATGTGGGTTTGAGATCGAAACTTTACGCTTTCAGAACTGAAACCTATGAAAAAATAAAAATGTCCGGCACAGCATCGAAGGAAGTCCATTTTGACGATTTTAAGAAATGTCTATTCGAAGGCATCACCAAAACAGTAACAGTAAGAAACAAGCAACGGCAAGACCACAGCCTATATGATTTGGAGAGTAGAAGGGTGGCGCTAAACCAAATCGATAGCAAAAGGAAGATATCAAACGACGGCATTCACAGTATCCCATTTGGTGTCTGATACACTGTATCTATACTTCTCTTTTTATTTTTTCGGTCTCCTAAAAGTAATATACCTCGGAGGATATGTAATAACCATATACATTTTTGAAATGGATCTTTTGGGTCAATTTCATAGAAATTAGGTATGGGGTTCTCTTTCCATACTGGGTCGTCCATTATAAATATATCAGAGATTAAGTAGGATGCGCACCATCTTAGCGAAAGTATTCCCGTATGAACTTGTCGATATCATAATGATCCATTATCATAAGACGTGTCCGAATTGCTTTGATACTCGTATAATCTACGACACAAATGTGGAAAGATTCTTATTTGTATGTCTAAAATTTAATCAAAATACAACATAATGGGTTTCTCTTCTATGACTATTCCCCATGTTGTCCTTTTTCTGTATGCATGAGAGTGTTTTTTAGAACACTGTCGGCAACCTGACCCCTTAATGTGATTAAATCCGTAGGTTTGGAACGTTTTATTACATTGTAGGCATCTAACAGATACCTTTTCTTGTGCTTTCTTATAAACAGTGTCGGTATAATCAAATTTATCCTTACCATGGACTGACATAGCGGTATCTATAAACTTTCTTGTTTTTTCATCCATTCCCTATATATACCTTAGATTTATGGTTGTGGATCGCTACCGCCGACAGGATTGTATAGATTGGTATTTAGATATTGACCGAATCGGTTAGCTGTGGCGATTGCGTCGTTTCTTTCGGCATACATAATAACTCTATAATTTCCGAGTTGTGTAGCTCTTATTATAAATTGGTTATCTTGTGCTAGATGGATTTGTCATTCAGCACCACATTACAGTTTACAGAAACTGTCTCACCACGACGCCTACCATGAATCCTAGGATTGGCACTGAGGCACTTACATCTTTGGAAAATAGGAACCGAAGCTTTGAGTGCTGGAGGAAGCAGTGAAGCTAGAACTACAGTAGAGAACAACAGCTGACAGGGATAAAGAGGGAGAGGAAGTGGGTGGGCAGAACACCGTGCTACTACTGGCCCCGATAAGGCCAGCCTGGTCTACCAGCGGGAGGATCACGCCTCCACCATAGCGAGTAGCTCCAGCGCGCGCCCAGTCCACCCGCCTCCCGTCTCTCGATCCCAAGGCTGCTGCGCCCCGCTGCAGGTGCAACACCATCCTAAAAGAGGACCGGAAACCGGAGCTCGTGAGAGCCCGGGTGAAAACCGGTGGGCGCACAGCGCCGCCAGCCGCAGCCAGCGGTCTGTGCTCCTCGGCCGAGAGATACCTCCTCCAGTTGGCGCGCGCACGCGCGCGTGGGGTCCGCTGCGGCGGGGGTTGGGAGGCCCCGGGCCGCCCGAGTGCTCAGAAGCACATCGCCTCGCCAGGAATCCAAGCATCTGTGCGGCCGCGACGCCCAAGGCCGCGACGCGGGCGTGCAATCACACGGCCGACGATCATCTGCGCGGGCGCAACACAGGTCGCCGGCCCCATAGCCGCGGGCGGCCGATCGCTGCCGCAGAGAAGTGCTTGGGCTGAACGAGAGAGCAGCTGCTGAAGCCGCCGCTGATGTCCGCTGGAGTAGCTCGCCGAACCGACCCGCGGAGCGGATTCCTAACGGACGCGCGGCTAACCAGCTAGAGGAGGGCTAGATGCACCGCCGAGGCGATTCGCGGCAGCCGGAGAGGCGCCCAGCGGGCAGGAGCCCGCTACCTACTTTCTCTCCAGGTCGGGGTACGCGAATCGGTTATCTTGTGTATCTAAAAGAGGTATTGAGTGAAACGCCTGACCAAAATTATCTATGGGAATAATATGTATCGTAAGGCGTGGTCTTGCTCGTTTCAAACTGAACGGAGTTTGCGTCACGCCCCGCCCATTGTTAACTTCTTCCGCCAATGAAATTAGCCCAGCGCAAACTTGAGCTCGAACTTGGCCTCGTACACAGTGGCGTACACACGCGGCCACAACGGTCACAGTAACGGTCAGCAGGCCGGCTTGCTAGTCAGCTTCCCTCGGCTAGGCCGGACTAGCTAGCTTCCCGCCATCGCGCACGCCCGAGCGCGAGCATTCCTGCACGCCGCCGTGCATGAAGCAGTCAAAGCGAAAGGAACCCAGCCTCTGGATGACGGCTTCGACGAGGCCCGACGTCGGCACCGCTGGCACGGCAAGCGACCCGACAGCAGCAGCTCGTGGGCCGGCAAGGGCAACATGAAGCGTGTCAACAAGATCACTCAGCAGGCGCGCAAGGCGAAGGAGCCCAAGCTCCCTGACCTCGACATCCTCAAGGCGAGCACCCCGCGGCAACGGTCCGCTGCCTGGACACCAGCGGCCGCGCCTACCACGTTCGCCTTGGCGACTTCGTCATCTGTTCAGTTAGCTCAGACACCCAGCTGTGTCCAGAACTCAGCGTCGTTCGCCCGAAGCCCTTCCATTTCCCGCGCCCAGGTGAAACGATTTTGGCGCGAGTCGAGGGCGAGTTCCCAACACAGACGAAGGCGAAGCGCGGCGACTTCAACTACTCCGTCAACGGCGTCATCCTTCGGCGCTTCGTGCGCCCGGAGGACTCCGATGTGAAGGACTGCGGGCTCGGCAGCGTGATCATCAAGGCAGACGGGAGCAGGCAGCCGTGGCCATCGCAAACCACCTCATCTACTACTCGAACGTGACGGTCCGCCCGCCGCGCCCGCGCCCCGTTCCAGCGTCCGATGCCCGTGCGCGCAGGTTCACGCACCCGCGAAGGTGGTGGCCGCGGACGAGTACAAAGCCCTCAACCACGCCGATCCCCACATCTACGTCTGTAAGCAAATCATGACGTTCCGGGCGACGGCTCCTTCCAGTTCGACGTCGCCCTCGCCTTCAACGCGAGGCTCAAGCGAGTGGCGAAGAAGAAGATGGCGTGCTTCCTCCGGCCGCTGTCGAGGCCGGAGGAGCGCGTGGAGGCGATTGGCTACCTTCAGGACGCCGCCGCGAACGCCCTCAAGCGCCGGAAGACCGGGACGCAGCTTGTCAACGTCAAGATCCCGGTGGCCGGGCCGGCAATGTTGGTCTGCGGCTCTTATGACTCGTTCGAAGTTCTTTTTCCTATCCTCTAACGGTGCGCATCGCAGGAGAACATCGTGGCGCAGGTCGCGCACGTCGCCACGCCCATCGACCCGAAGACGGGCCAGCCGATCCCGGTTGACAAGCTGCCGGCGGCGAATCGCTTCGTTATCGAGCTTCCGGACCGCGAGACCGCTGCTGGTGGAAGCCGCTTCCTTTTTCCCGCTCGCTGTTCTTTTTCCGACCTCTTTGCAGCTGTTCTCGGTCCCTCCGGCGTGGCGCAAGCGTCCAAGCGCGTCTGCAAGCGGGACGCGGACGGGAAGGCGATCCGGAAGCACAGCGAGATGCAGACCGTCACCGTCGAGAAGGCGTACGGCGGCTTAATCGTGCCGCGCCACACGGGCTCCCATGACGTCGTCCAGTTCGACGAGCGTGCGCCCGGCCCGCCCTCGCCGCGCCGCTCGCTTACGAAGCTCTGCTCCTTGGGCGCGGCAGGTCCCGGTCGGATCGTGGCCACGAAGCGCTCGGGCAGGAAAGGTGGGCACGTCACGCTCGAGCTTCCGAGCTACGAGTACGGCCCCGACGGCGAGCGCATCGCCAGCCTCGCGGGGCCCCTCGCGGCTGTCCCCGTGAAGCGCCCGCGCCGGTGCCGCGCCGGCGCCAACACCGTCGCCAAGGCGCCGCCTGTCCCCGAAGCAGCCCCTTCAGAACCTGCCGCCGCCGCCCTGCCGGCCCCCGCCGCCGCCGCCCTGCCGGCCCCGCCGTCGCCGCCCCGCCGGCCCCCGCCGCCGCCGCCCTGCCGGCCGCCGCCGCCGCCGCCCCGCCCGCCCCCGCCCCGCCGGTCGCCGCCCTGTCGGCCCCTGCTGCTGCTGCCCCACCGGCCGCTGCCGCCCTACCTGCCCCCGCCGCATCCGCCTCGGTCCCCAAGTGCGCCCCCTCCCCCTCGCCCCCCGCTCGGCTACTTGCTCGCCTAATCCTGCAGCAGGAAGGATCTGCCATCTGCGGAAGCGGCAGCTCCGAGCGCCGCGAGCAAGCATACACATCCGCGACAGTTAGGCGCCGAAGAGCAGCAGGCGAGCCCAGCATGCGCGATAATGCGCAATTGCGATGCATAGCTACCTTAGGCGAAGCGGCTGGTCCACCCGCGCGGTCCTTGCCGGCCGCGATGCTCGCTCGTCGATATGGGTATGACGCGCTAAGCAAGGGGAGCATGCCCAGACTGGGTACGCAAACTGCTGAACGTCCAACTCCAGCTGAACGCCCTGCAGCTGGTGGGCCTGAAGCAGCCTCAAGCGTTAGCTATGTCGCATCGACAGTGTAGCTATGTTAGCTGTGGAGCGAAGCATATGCCCGCTGACTACGTGTCCGAGGAGGAGGACCAGGAGGAGACCATCAACGCGCCGTGCAATCGCCCAATGACTTCGTCTGTCATCGAGATCAACAGCAGCGACTCGGAGAGCGATGGACCAGCGGCAGCGCGCCGAGCGCAGGGCGCGCATGAAGGCGGACGAGGAGCGCGCGCTCGAGGAGGAGGATGAGATCAGGCGGCGCCACCAGGCAGCTTTGGAGGTCAACCTCGCAATAGAGCGCGACTCGGTGAGGCCATACAAGCTGGCCGAGCTCAAGCAGTTGCTGGAGTACGCGCGCGCGTGGATGCGCGAGCACGAGCAGCTGTACGAGCAGTTCGAGGTCGCGCTGGCGCACAACAACCTCCTCGAGGCCATTAACCTGCGGTCGGAGATCCGCAAGCACCGCAGCACGGCGCGCTTCTGCGGGCAGGACCCCTCGGGCTCTACGAGGAGGCGGCCTTCAAGCCTCTCTATGACAACGTGACGGCCTTGCAGCGGCGGGCGGGGCAGATGGAGCATTTCGGCGACAATCTCTTCAAGTGCGCGGAGCACTTCCAGCGGGTGCGCATCCGGCAGCAGCAGGCGGCGGCGGCGGCGGCGGCGGAGGCGGCGGAGGCGGCGGCGGAGGCGGACGGGGCTGCTGCTGCTGCTCGGTGCAAGCGCCGCCGCCTGCGTCGCGGCGACGGCGTGCTCGTCTCGCGGCCGGACGATGCCGACGACGAAGCGTAGCGCCGTTAGCCGCCCCCGCCCGCCGTTAGCC
Organism: Cyanophora paradoxa; assembly: GCA_004431415.1. Taxonomy (NCBI): domain Eukaryota; class Glaucocystophyceae; order Cyanophorales; family Cyanophoraceae; genus Cyanophora; species Cyanophora paradoxa. The sequence goes on along the minus strand of QPMI01000068.1, from coordinate 128,802 downwards.
GCCCCGCCCCGCCGGCCCCCGCCCCGCCCCGCCGGCCCCCGCCCCGCCCCGCCGGCCCCCGCCCCCGCCCCGCCCCGCCCCGCCCCGCCCCGCCCCGCCCCGCCCCCGCCCCGCCCCGCCCCGCCCGCCCGCCCCGCCCCGCCCGCCGCCCGCCCCGCCCCGCCCCGCCCGCCCCGCCCCGCCCCGCCCCGCCGGCCCCGCCCCCGCCCCGCCGGCCCCCGCCCCGCCCGCCGGTCGCCGCCCTGCCGGCGACGGCGTCCTCGTCTCGCGGCCGGACGATGTCTGCAGCTAGAGTCACCAGCTGCAGTCTGCACCTGGCTTGAATACGACAGATTTACTAGTTATTCTGCTATCGTGCGCGCACCGTGGCACCGTGGCACCGTGGCACTCAGTGACTACCGAGAGTGGCGGGCGGGCTGGCGGGGCGGGCTGACAGGGCGGGGCGCCTGGCGGGACAGTCGGGGCCTCCGGGACACTCTGGCAGTCCGGGGCCTCGGGAGCCTATTTTCGCGCCATACAAGGCCTCCCCCGACCCTGCAGCTGCATAGGAGGCCTTATATAGTGCTTTAAAAAGGTTCTCTAAGCTTTTTTCGATGTCTCCCAGCTCCTGGGGCGATGGCCCAATTTGGAAGGGCCAAAAGTCAGCAGAAGACTAGCTGTAACGTAGTGTATAGGCGTATGATGAGTCATATGGTATGACGGGTTAAATGGGCCCATCGCGGGGCTTTGTGCAGGGCACTAAATAACGCCGTGTGACGCCTCTACATCTTGAATAAAAAGTTCTAATCAAGATACGAGGCTGCCGTGCTTCAATCGCAAGCCTCGGAGTGCAGATTCCCTGGCAGATCAAAAATTGCGAACGCGATACCGGGGTCGCCGCGCGCTCGCAGCCTTGCGAAACCTTGAGAGCGGATAAGATTGCCGCCGACAGCGAGCCCAGCTCCCCGCTCGCAGTGCAGCCGCGCGCTTAAGGCGCCGGCCAGCCACTTGGCCCCGGCTGCAGCTGCTCCGGCACGGGCGGCCTCAGCCAGCCGGCACCATGCTATCGCAGCTTCAGCCATGAGCCTCGGAGAGGGCGGAAGTCTCCGAGGCTCGGTCCGCGATCCAGGGCAGGCGTGCGTATGTTCCAAGTTCGCGGGCGAGGGCGTGCGCCTCGCCGAATCGTTGTCGCGGCGTGCGCCTCGCCAGGTGTACTACAGTGCCACAGTGCCACGTTGTCGAAAGCGCGAGCCGCTCAGTCAGCCGAGTTTCCTCCGCTGGCCAACCGGGTACGCATACGCCCGGCCCGGCCCGGCATGCCACGAGAGCGCCCGCGGCGCTTCACGCGGTCTTCCTTCATCTCCGTGACCCGCTTCTGCGAGACGAGGTCGGTGGGGGCAGCGGCTGCTTGCCGCAGTGCATGGATTGCCAGCCCCAGGTGCGAGGCCTTGACTCATCCCGAGCTTCCCGAGCAGATTACCAGGCGCGCCGGCGTAGCTCAGCGCCGATTGGGTCTGGCACGGTCCGCCTTTGCGGCCGACCCCGGTTCCGTGCCCAAGCCGTTCCGACCTTCCCGAGCAGATTACCAGGCGCGCCGGGCGCACCTAGCTCAGCGTCGCCGAGCTTATAGGCTAGGCTTGCTCGGAGGCTCCGGATGCACGCACAGTTAGCCAACCCAGCCGCGCCCCGCGTCCCCGCCCGGCTGTCGTGTGGGCGACGCATGCGCAAAAGGAACACAAATTTTTCTCATCCGATGAGAGCTCTAGCTATGCAGGACGAAGCGAGCGGGCCGGGGCTAGCGCCCGATGGCGGGCGCCTCGAAAGGCGACGTCTCCGGCGGCACAGCAGCGTGTAGCTGCTGGACCGCGGCGACCCACCCTGCGACCCTAGGCCCCCGGGTTCCCGCATGAGCACGTCCCTCATGTAGAGATACTCGATAACGGCCTCCAGCTCCTCCACCTCCTTTATGTACATGCGCTCCTCCTTCCGCCACACCTTCGCCTCACGCTCCAACTCCAAGTCCCAATTCCTCTTCATCCTTGAGACCTGCGCCGCGCCGCGTTACGCGCCAGCGGGCGCACGCACGCGTGTGGGCAATCGCGGACCTTGTTTTCCAAGTCATCCACCTTCGTCTGCAGCGCAGCGTTCTGGTTCTGCAGCTCCTCGCACTCCTCTTCGAGGTTTTTGACCCGAGTCGCTCTCTGCGGGCGCCGGAGGGACCGCCGTCAGCAGCGCATTGCGGGCGCCGGCGGCGCGGGCGGCGCGGCGGCCGGCGGGCTCACCAGACTGGCGTTGAGCTGCATCATCTCCTTCTCCAGCTGAGCGATCTTCTCCTCCCGTTGAGCGATCTGCCGCTGCTTCTCCCTGTTGGCCCACCGCAGATCAGGGAGCTCCCGCTCCAGGGAGCTGCACTTCTGTTGGAGCTCCTCACGCTGCGCCGGTGCACGGAGGAACACGTCGACTTTCGCCTTCAGTTGATTGGCGAGCTCCGCGCCAGTTAGACCCTTGTCTAGGACATCCTGCGGCCCGAATCAGCGAGGCAAGCTGCGGGCGAAGCGCACGGCGGCGTGAAACGGCGCGCGCACACGCTGCTGAAGGTACTCGATCGCTTCAAGGAGCTTGGACGCCATGCGAACCGCATCGGAAACCCGCTTGCAGCCGGTGAGCCTCCGATAGAGTGCGGCGTCCTCCTCCTCGATGCGAAAGCGGTGCCGCCCGGGCTTGTCCCAGGGGTGAATCGATCTTCCTCCTCGCCCGTCATCTCGACATCGCACTTGCGCCGCTTGCACTGCTGCTTGGTGGACGTGGCGGGCTTCTTCGGGCTGGCTTCTTCGCGGCTGAGCTGGCAGGCGACGGCGCGACAGAGGGATCGTCCATATACCGCTCCATGGCAACGAAGGGATCCTCATATTGCTCGCTCGGTGCCGCCGCGGGCGAAGGCTGGGAGGTCGCCGCCGCTGCCCGCTTGCGACTCACGCGCTTAGGCATGTCCACGGGGGTCGCTGGCGAGGCCGCTGCCGCCGGCGGCTGCGTGCGTGGAGGCGTGGCCGGCTGATCATGCGAAGGCTGCGATTGCGAGGGCGCAGCTACTACCCGCTTGCGACGCGGGCGATCAGGCGTGTACACGGGGGTCGCTGATGAGGCAGCTGCGACAGGCGGCGTACACGGCTGTACAGGCGTACCCCCCCCCAAAGGCGTCCCTGGCGTCTCACAGCAGCCGCTGCCGGGCTCTGCTCGAGCTCTGAGCGTACTGGCGAGACTTGTGGGAGTCGCTCCCGCCCGCCGGCTCCGCCGCGGGAGGCGCCAGCGCGACCGCGGCCGTCGCATGCGCAGCTGGCGCTGCATGCGCAGGCTGAACGACTTGCTCGCTCAAAGCTGCGTCGCCAAAGTCGTCTGGATTCACGTCCTCGCCGAGGTCGTCCTGGCTGCCGCAGGTGCTGCCGCCAATCTGGCCGTGCCGCGGCCTGCCATCGCTGGCGCCGCCCAGCCACGCTCTAATGGAACCGAACGCTGAGCCGACCTTGGCAGACAGCACAGAGAGCGGCATCTCGATCGCCGAACGCTAAGCTATAAGCGCTTTTGCTTTTCCCGCGCAAGTCCGTGGCTGGCCGCAATCTAGCTGCAGCTGGCCGTGGCTTGGAAGGGGGGGGAGATGGCTTGGGGGGATATAGAATTTGGTCTAGCCAGCTCGAACTCGAACTCAGCCGGCTGATAGCCGCCGTGACACGGCCGTGTTCAAAATTCAAATTCCATCCATTGTTAAAGCTCGCGAACTAGCGGGATGTCCAAAAGGTCGCGCCGTTTTCGGCCCGTCGAGGTCCGTCCGGGGCCGTCTGCGACATGCGAAACAGCTCCTTACGGCTCCGTCGGTTCTTCTACATAATGCGTAAATGTCCTCTGGTATCGTGTCTCTATATCTATAATGATTTCCTAAGGGTTCTAATACATCGGCTACCGCTGTTTGTAAACTAATAATGATTGTATAAATCTTTATTAGGTAAGGCTCATTCATACCTGGGCAATACGTCCTAATTCGTGTGTTCTCATCATCGGGGTTTGGTTGATCATTAACCAAAAGAGGCGCTCCAATGATACCACCAACTCTTAGTCCGTCCCCAATGTAAGCGCCACCCGATCTACATTTAATCGCTCCGTTTCTCGATTCATAAGCAAAGTTTGTTACCTTGTTATCATCATTGTAACTATCGGGATCTCCATAAAAAGCGTTAAAGTTTGCATTTGTAACAAGAAGTTTCGTAGTTTTCACAACTCCGTTATTTTTGTCACATCTTAACTCTTTGAGTCGCAATTTATGCGTATCACCAAAAGTATTAAGAGTAGGTGCAAGTTCGGTAGATTCTAAACCATCGACATTATCGATAACGGCATGTTGTAATACGTGATTTGCTGGCGCGGCTAATGAAAGTTGAGCTGAGCTGTGAGCATTACACCCAAAAATTACCCCAATATAATTTGCCCCTTCAAGCAATATCCGCATGATTCCCAGTAACCCAATCCCCAATCTCAGTAAATCTCAGTAAGCCTCAGTCACAATCTATTTTATTTAATCGAAGTTATATCTAAAATCTAATCAATCGAAGTTATATGCATTACACCCAACTACCTTTTAGTTAATCCGCTTCTTAATTGATACCTTTTTCTAACAACTTTGCTGCGATTTGGTTTGATTCCCTCTTTTGCAACTTTTCGATTCACTGTGTTTGTTTTCTTTACAGCTTGAATCCTCATTTGCTGTGGAATTTTCATTATCTCATCTCGTTTCACTTTCTGTAACTCTTGTTGCTTAAAACGTCTCTTTAATTCCTCTGCATCATCTCCATTATCTTCAAGCACCTTGAATCGATTAGCATCTTTCCCAGCTACTTTGTAAATCTTCTGACTAAACCTGGGGCCTTCCTTTGAGAATGCACCTCTCTCCTCTAAAACTCTTACAGTATCTCCTGGTTTGATTTTATCGGGTTGATTCTCTTTAACATCCATGTTATGCTTGGTGGTTTTTAGGAAAATAAACATTTGCTTCTGTGGACTTGCAAACACTTGGTTTGGGGAATCATTGTTCAGTGATGAATGAGGCGAGTTATTGTAAGCCTTTAGCACATCTGGGATTAATTCGACCCACTTCGAAGTATTCCTCGAGACCATGAGTTTGTTCATGTATTGTTTGAAGGTTCGAGTGAATCGATCGATTATCCCAAGTTTATTCCCAGCAGAAATGTGATCTTCTTTCGCAACATCTGTATACAATTCGACACCATTTTCACTGCACCAAGTTCGATAAACCGCACTGGAAAACTCATTATCCCCTGCCAATCCTACAACCTTACCTGCTTCGCCCTTGAATTTATTAAGTATTCCCGGAATCTCTTCGCTGGTCTTGAAAGCATACACAAATGCCTTTCTACTTAGAATGTCAATGAAACTAAGCGCTTTAATATATCCATAATTTGCTGTCTTAAACTTTCTGAAAAACATGACATCAACCTGAAATGAGTATGGCTGGGCAACTATTCTTAAAAACGTAGTCTTTTTCCTAGGCTTCTTGAAAATTTGATGCAGTTCGGAATTCTTATACTTGTTTCTCAGTTCCGCCTCATCAAATTCCTTCCCTTCACTAATGAGCTTCTGTTTGTATTTTTTGTATGATAGAATATTCTCCATTACTGGGCTGAACAGTTACACCTACAATGTGACAAGAAACAGTTTCGAGAAATGTGAGCGATAGCATTGTTCTCCCGATCGACAGTAGCTTCTTCGAAATCCATAATATCAAAGCACCTTCTGCATCGCCCCAATTGCTTCCCATACTGCTTTTTGAACCAGTCCCAATCAACATACTCTGCCAAGGAGAACTCCCGATTGGCTTGTTTGTCCTGGGATTTGTAGGAATCGATTTTCTGAGCTTGATCCTCCTTCGTTTTCACCATTGTAGCCGCCTCGGATTTATCAACGAAAATCACGGTATCCGAGAGTTTCTGGGTTCGAGTGGCTGCAACATAGAACCACTCAGCAGTAACATATGGGGACCCAGTCTCGTGAATTACAACACGAGAATCCCTGATTGTGTCACCCTGAATGATGTGACAGGTGAAAGCATGGGTCAATGCGAAATACTTGATATCTTCGCTTTTTAGAGTATGCACTTCACCCGAATCAATGTCTTTGAGAGTGAGAATTTCCTTGGCTTTGTATTCGACCACTTCGTAAACAAAGCCCCGCTGAATGATGCCCTCACTTGTTGTCATTCGCACCTTTGCAATCAGCTCCACACCTGTCTTATATACAGGATCCTCTCCATGAATCATTTTATGCATTTTGTTGTTCACCTCTGCACACTTGCGGTTTGAATTGCATACTGAGATATCACCCTTCTCCAATGTATCAACTACTTTCAAGCCCAATCGTCTGGCAGCAATAGAAACTGGTAGTTCAGTCCTGAATAAGTCCTCCCATAACTGGTCTAATTTCTTCTGATCTGCAGCCAGTTTATGACGCTTTCCAACCTGCAGGTAAACCTCATTCTTGAATAGTCTATCGAAGATCTTGTTGTAGTAATCTCGTTGATTGACTGTTATGAATTGGATGGGTGGGTTCTGGTAGGGGTCGCCTGTTGCGATGTAGAGTTTGTCTGGGAACTGCACAGTCATCACATCGCACAGAGATTCCAATTCCCTAATCTCAAACTGGTAGATCTCATCAATAACAAAGCAATCGTACTTAGATAATTCCGAAACCTTCTTCCCAACATTTCCCTTCATTCTCTCATCATCAACATTCAAATTCAAGGCTCGATAAATAGTCATCACCTCAGGAGCATCCTGCCCCACTCTGCTTTTAGTTCCATTCGCAAATCCTTGCATCTCTTATTAGTAGGCGCAACGAACAAGCATTTCTTACCATACTTCTTGGCCATTGCCTTTGCCAAAGTAGTCTTACCAGTTCCCGGTTTCACTCCTTTAATCAGCACATTACCTTGCCCATCCAAAGCATTTACGATTGCTGGGAGGTCATACTCATCCTGGAACTTGTGAACCTTGTGAACAATCTTTTCAACATTGATGAAAGGTTTGGAACGAGTTTTGAGTCGATCAAATGTGATCATGTGGCTCTTTGGTTTTTTGGAAGTCCTCTTACTGTGGGTTATCGAGTTCATGTTTGCTGGCTTCACATCAAACTTTCCAGTGTTCTCGAATAGGTTTCGGTCAAACTGCTCGAATGGATATGGTCTATCGATTGTCAGCTCATCGGTCTTGATTGCAAGGACTCCCACTCCCTCAGAGAGCAATTTCTTGCATAGGCGATACATGATGCCTCGCATGGTGGAGTAAATCACGCACTGCATTGGCAGGAAACCATCAATGAAAGCCCGTTCTTGTTCTTCCTGGTTCACATACCAAATCATGGGCGATTTAATGTCCTTCTCATTCTTAACTGATGTGTGTGTTGGCTTCTCTTGATCGAAACTTATAAACTTCAGGGTCCCTCCATTCTCTTCAATGAAATTCAGAGCATCATTTTTATTGAAAAAGGTGTAGGTGGTTGCTTTTCGCTGGGACTTCTTACCAAATAGACCAATGTGATGGTTGGCAATGTCTTTCTTCTCCTTGGTCGAAAGCTGACTTGCATACAACTGCTTGAAAGCCTGCAAGGTGACATTCTCGGCAATCCGATAAGGTCTTAGAACTGCCTCAATGCTGATGTCATCCTTAATATCCTCGTAAAACTCTTTCAAAACCTCACCATACATCAGGTTATACTTTGAATCGACGAGAATCCTCTTGTATTGATTCAAGGTATTCGCCTCACCATAATTTCTGAATGCTTTGAAGTGTTTGGCTTTCACTTTCACGGAATAGAACGAATTGTCTTCGATGTCCGAGCTGCAAGACACTTTGACTTTTTCGAATCTATCAAATGAACTGAAAACTGGAAACACCTTAAGCACTTTCGAAACGATGTGTGTGTATGCTTTGGAAATGTCGAGCTTGTGAGTATCAATGGATCCATAGGCAATGTTCTCTACCATTGTTCGGACCTCAGAGGCAGATCCAAAGAACCCAGTCAATGCACTCTGTTGCCCTTTAGTAAATGCTGCATATGTTTCTGGATTATATTTGCTCTTGTAGGGTTTGTTGATAAGCGCCCTATACATCATCTGACTCATCTCATCAAACAACTTGCGATGCGCATCATCTGCAAGGTTCACATCAATATTTTCCATATCCACCATGTTGCCTGGTGGAAGGATAATTACATCTTTATCCTCTATTGTGTAGTGAATGTAGGTTATTGTTCCCTCATCAGTAATGGAAGTGTGAACCTCGTGATTAGCCTTTCGGAAGCTTCCCAACAACTCAAGTAGTGGCTTGTTGTATGTGATCTTAATTTTTTCAGAACTACTATCTTTCTCTCTGGCAATGATCTTGATGATATCCTCCTCGCTGTAAGCAAAGAAGCTGTTATCGTTGAACTGTGTTTTGATCTTGTATTTCATGGCTGCTGAACCCATACTCTTCTTGGTTTCACGGGCGCCAGTTCCATTGAAAGAACGAACCAGTTTACTGAGATCCTTATTTAATACATAAACGTGGTCGTTTGCAATCTGCACATAAACACTTGCGGGAACTAAGTGAGAGTTGGTTCGATTCGGTTTGAAGGAAAGAGTATGAATAACCTTGTCATCCTTTCCAATTGCAATGAACCTGATGCGCCACTTTTTCAAGAAAGGAAGAAGCTCATCAAAACTCACTCCCCAATCGGAATCAGGCTTAGGTTCATATCCCTTGATCTGAGCAAAGAGCCAGTCTTCGGAGTAGTTGACCTTCTTATACTTCTTGATGCTGCGGGCATACTCAAACCCTTTGCATAGAACCTGATGTAATGCTTCGATTAAACAATCTTTGATGGTAAGTGAATCATCGGGACATATTTGGTCCATCACACACTTAGCCTGACCATTGAGGGTGTATTTCACGAAACGAGAAACGATTTTTGGAGCCTGCCCATCTCGCAGAACTCGTTCATTCAAAGGGTATACTGTTTTGTTATCGCTGACAATAATCTCCTCGATTGTCATCACCTCTGGATACTTGATGTCTGATCCATTGGGCGCATCATTCGTGAAAACCTTAACGAATTGATAGTCTCGATTGCGAGGGTTGCTTTGCCCAATAGAAATCAGGAAGGAAGCAATCTCGTTCAGAGTCCACAATGCAAGGAAGTTATTAAAGTCCTCTTGCACCTGTTCAAGCAATCTCACCAGCACTTGCTTGGGGCAGGAAAGCATCAATGCGCGTTTTCCGGATTTTTGTGTTTCAATGTAAGGTGTGTCTTCGTGGATAACAACATCGTAGTTGTTTGGGAGGTTATTGAAGTCTTCAGGAATTCGGTAAAACCTCACACGAAGCGAGACTGTATCGCCATCCTGGGCCTCAATATCCCTTATGATTCTCCTTACCAGCGCTTTGAACTGCTTACTTTGCTGCTTTTCCACATTCTTCTGGGAACGAGCGGAACGTTTAGCCTTCTTATTCTGCTTGCGATCAAAGCGCTCCGCTCTTTTGGCTTGCTTCCTCTCCTCTCTGGTTCTCCCTTGGGGCCTCTCAGCATCAATGTTGCCCAACCTATCGAATTCATCATTAAATCTCTGCACCCTTTCATTCGGTCTGAGAATTCCCTCAAGAGTTTCTTCAAGATCCAATAACTTCTGCTCTCTCGGTCTCTTGAAGGCTATCTCATGAAGGAAATAGTTGAACTGCTCTTCTGTGAGCAGGTCATTGGCATATCCATAGGATAAACTACCAAGGAACTTTGTCTTGCGCTTCTTCAATCTTAGATTTGAAGGACGAGGCATTTCTTTGTTCACTGTTCTTATTCTATACTTACAATTTTTTTCTTTAAATACTTTTATACTCGAATCAAATTTTGTCGGCAAAACCAAAAGTATCGAACAATAAAAATTCAGCGGAGAACTGAGATTCGAAAAAAATAAAGAAGGGTCGAAAAATGAGCAATACATGCGGCTAACGAGCCTCTTTTGATTGAGTATTATTTGAGCGCGATTACCGCATTGTTTCTCAGAGCAAGCGCGCTGAGAAAAATGATTCATACATACTTTGACTTGCGTCCACGGTTTGAGTACGGAACTCCATACAAGTATTTGATGAAGCAAATGGCATTAGCGGTATACTGGCGCTGCGAACTGTCAACGAGTCGCATAGCTCTGAAACATTCATCAGTGTGATACAAGTCACGCATTTGCTTTGCCAATCTCTCATTGAATTTCTTCAGGTATTCCTGTCCTTTTTCGGTTTTGCGGTAGCGGTAAATAGCCCTCTTCTGAGCCTCACTGACTGGCATTTTCGCTCTTCTTCTTTTAATATAGGCTGAGAAATCTTTAAATGGTTTTCCTTGTCAGTATATACTTTTTTCAAGAACCCAATCAAATTTTGGTCCCAATCGCAGAGCATCCAGTTCGAAAGAAAATGCTGGAAAAATGATAAAGCCACCGATACCCAAAAGGTTCACTTGTCGGCTGCAAGTTTCTACCACTGAACCCGGTAGAACGGGTGATGAAAAGTGATTAACCTATGGATAGTCACTTCGCTCTACAACGCCTCCATAAAAATGAAGAAGTTTTGAGCCTACGGGATAGGATTGGTTACGTAGCGCTAACAATATTCAAGATTTTTTTATTCCGAAATGATCCTTAACGGCGATATCCAGGTTTAATACCGAGCTTGGCAAACCCTGAGACCATTGGGGCAGCATTTGGAATCGAGTTGACTGGATCAGCCTGCGAAGTGGCAACCCGGAGGATCGATTTATTGAGGACCGGCAAATCCGTTTTGTTGGACTCTTGATAATCGATGGTCTTTGCAATCAATTCGGCTGGTGATTCTTTCACGATATGAACAGGTTCAGGGATGACTTCATGGGTTACTTCTGGTTTCTTCTCCACCTTTTCCTTTGTGATTAGCTGTTCCTTGATCCTGTTTTCGTTTTTGGTCTCTGCTGCAATGCCATCAACAAGACTCTTAGCATACTGGTATGTCACAGATTTCAGTCCACCAGTGGTTGAACGAATAAAGTAGCGGTTGCGATGGTCTTTCTCGGAATAGGTTGAGTAGAGTCGCTCACCACCATCAAGCAGTTTCAGCAGTGTTGATGATGAGGCAACCTTGTCCTTTGTCGATGATTTGAACTGTCCTTTCTTGATTCCTCGTTTGGCTCCAGGCATGCGGTTCAGTGGGACTTGGTCAACCAGGGCATTATCATCATTTGAGTTTGAAGTAAGCGCGATTGTGTGAGCATTCATGGTTTGGTGAACATTTTTATCGAGATCACCAGTTCCATATGCAGCGGTTCTTTTGATTTCTTAAACTGTTTCCGTTCTGGTTCTGCTTGCTCAACTGGTTTGGCTAAGAAATTCTTTGGCTGGGTCTTTCGAGTTGCCATTTGTAATATCGAGACAAATTTATTCTACAGTATTTCCTATGACCGTGAGAACGGCAAGTAGAGTCCCTCCAACTCTTTAATGACATTCTTCAATGCTTTCTTGGTCAGATCTTTATCATCTTCCGTAATGAGTTCGAGAGTCATCGACCAGTCAGTGGTAATATCCGTTTCAGCACCATTCCAGTATGTGAGACGAACTTTTAGCGTTTCCACTTCCACTAAACCATTTTGCTCATGCAGGATCATGGAATTATTCGATGAATCGTATTTTAGCAGACTGCCTACCGTTTGATCAATCTCGATTTTTGCGAGGGCTTTATCATCACTGGTATTCTTGCTAACATAATTGCCTTTGAGTGGATCGACATGTAGAAGGATGTAAGAGTTGAACAGAAGATCGAGCGGTATAACACTGTCAATGTAGTAATTATAAGTATAAGCTCCAACTGTTACAGGTGAATCGAGCAGGGCAGAAGCGTATCCATTTTCAGAACTGTCAGGTCTGCGATCTGGGAAACCAAGGAAGTTCGCTAAGATCCGACTTCCAAAGGTGAGGGTAAATGTTGCATCGCACATGAACCGTAGAAACATGGTAACAGGATCATATGTAACGTAGAAATGGCGAGTATATGTAGTTCCCGCTGCTCCGTACACTTGTGAAGCTAGTTTGGCATTTAGAAGATTCACCAAACTATCCGAAGTATATGTCCCTTTCGAAATAGTGTTACTCTTGGTCTTAATTACATCCCCAACATCATAGGTTCCTGTAATCAAACTTCCATTCTCGCTAAGATTGTAAATGTTATTGAACATCTCAAAGTTAGTCACTCTGCAGGCTCTCACATTTTGGATTGCATGGGAATTTTGTAAGTAAAGTTCGTTGGGGTTCCATCATCTCGGTCCCTGGAATCAATATTAAGGTAATGACGCGTCATTCTGTTTAATAAAGCATTTTAAAAATTTCTTTTGGTATTTTAAACATAAGAGATGGCACTCACTGGAACTACCCTTAAGGAACTCCTCATTACTCCCGGTTCCGATCAAATTTATCTTTCCCCTGGTCTCCAAATCGGAACCAACCCCAAATACAAACCATTCCTCGAGCAAGTTCGTCCCCGAGGCAACACTTTTGGCTTCAAGAATACCGCTTACTTTGATCTACCTCGCAAGCAACTCCTTGCTGGTGTTTCGCTCTATTTCAAGATTGCCACTGGTGGTGGTGTAGCCTGCACCCTCCCCAATGGTGGTTCTTCTTTTATTAATGAGGTCCGTTTCGTTCATGGTGGTTTCAAGTATATCATCCCTGGTGACTGGATTACTGTTAACGCTCTGATTGATAATGATCATGCTACCATGAGCAGCATGTATGCTTCTCTTGGTTACTTCAAAGAACTTGATCGTGAAAGCACAGATGAGGCTATGGAATACATTGTGAAAATTCCCGCTGCTTTCTGGGATGATGCTTACTTTCCATTATGTACGTTAGCCGATATGCCAACGATTGAGGTGGATTTCCGTGATGCTGGGATAGTCAAAGTTCCTGCTGGTGGATCTGTTACATTTGCGGATTGCTCCCTGATCTGTCAATTTGTAAACATCGCTTCGGCTGAGGCTGAGACACTTTTGAAAATGGCAAATGAACAAGGTGGTATTCGCATTCCGATCACAGAGGTCATCCACAAGAAGACACGAGCGCTCAAAACAGCTGATGCTGGTGAATCGGTTGAGGTGACACTCGCTAATGTTTCTGGTCTGGTTCATTCGATTCTCATGACAGTTCGAGAGGTGAACAAACTTAACACCTACACTCACTCTGATTTCTGTGGTCATGTTTCGGATGTTAAGATCGATCAGTTCCAGATCTTCCACAACAATCGCTCCCTGGATATCTCCAACAAACCCATTTCTGGTTTCCTCTCGGCTATCAATCACATTCCTTCTCATTACAAGGGTGTTACTGTTGGCAATACTACTTATGGATTCGAGTCTGGAAACGTTTACGGGATTGTTCTTTCCAAGTCCGGAAAAGATTCGCTCCACAATTCGGTTATGGGTTACCAGGATTTCTTCAACAGCAGTTCGAGCTACATGGATCTCACTGTTTCGGGATGCACTGATGCAGCTCCTGTTCAGGTTGACATCTATGCCCTACGACACAATGTTATGGTCCTCAATGGCTACAACATCTCTACCCTGAAAGTCTCGAACTTTTAAAGTTCTTTTCTTTCGTTAGAGTAGGAAGCGCAAAATTAGTAGGTAAGGGGTTTATTTTGTTTTTTATCTTATTACTGTAATGGATAACACAGGAATGGATATTGATTTGAATGACATCCCAGAGTTTGAGCCTGCAAGAACAGTTAAATTAAGCACGCGTTTTTTATTATGTGGGCGCAGCAATTCTGGTAAGACAACTTACTGCAAATATCTACTTTATGAACTGAGGGATAAGATCGATCAGATTGTAGTCTTTAGTTCTACTGCGTTTACTGGTCAATTCAGAGATATAACGCATCCTGATAATATCTATGAGGAATGGGACGATAATGTAGTAGTGAAACTCATTAGCATGCAAAAGAAACGAATTGAGAATAATGAGAAGCGTAATAATTTGGTTATAATCTTAGACGATATGATAGGTTCTTCTTTGGATATGCATAATTCAGCTGTCCTTTCTAAATTGATTACGACAGCCCGTCATTATTCGATTACAGTAATTATTAATACTCAACGTTTATGCTCTATTTCTACTACCATTCGTCGAAATGTTGAGTTCGTAGTATTTTTCAATATTCTTGGGAACGAAAAAGAGTTCAATTGCGCCTTTGATGAGTATAATGGGGGTCTCGATAAGAAGACTTACAAGGAACTTCATAGACTATGGGTTACAATTACCAAACTGTCATAACTGGATTGCAAGGGTATGATATAAAATATATACTGATCGGGCAATACTAACAGACGATGATATGAAGGGCTTTAAGAAGTTTGTTAAGAGACGAGCGATAAAAAAGAGAGAATCAATAAGAATTAGTAATGAACCCACGACGATAACAGTTTAGACAACAACGAATGTATTAAGTCCATTTTGGATTATAAACGGGTAATCTAAATCTTTACGGCATGCCGGACATTTCTTATTTGTATTCATGCTCATTTCCGCCCAACATTTGTAACAAACGGAAGCATTACATGTATCACATCTTATCCCATTTTCCTTATCATCGAGACAAACATTACAATTGTATGGGTGGCTAAGAAAATCTCTTACATGGTTCTCTTTGAATTCAGGAGAAACTATGAAATCGTCATTTTTGATAACAACCACAGCATTTTTAATGTAACCCTGAATTCGGAAACATGGTGCCGTGTCTTTTTTCAATTGAGCAATATAAACCATCTCTGGTGTTTTCACTGCTAACTGTGCAATCATAATATATCCTCTTTCGAAACTTTTCGCAAATACATGTGAAACATCCTTATAGGTTATGTTGTTTTGCTTGAAAAAGTTAAGGTATTGTTCCATGGTTACAAAGTTATAAACTCTTAAAAAAGAGCGTCATTTTTTGCATCGGGACAAAAATTGACAGAGTTTAAAAGGAATTTGAGAGGTAGTAATAACGATGGGGTGGGAAACGACGGAAACATATGAAGATTGTGGATGCTGCACAGTTCGAAGATCCCATGACTTTTTCAGCTATGAATCTCAAAGATATACTGTCTATTGTGAGAAACACCGGGAGGAACAGAATTTAGAGAGAGCCAAAGAAGAAGAAAACAGAGAAGAAGATGAGGGAAATTCGAGGATATTAAACCACATAGATTGCGAAAAACGATTAGACGAATTGAAAATAAAACGAAAGGAAATAGAAGAGGAATTTAAAAATCGTTCGAGTGGTTTAACTGTTACTCTGGTTCCGAGAAAGTATTTAACATGGAATGAAAAACATATGATGTGTAGAAACCCGTGGAAAGATTTGGTGAATTACACAAAAGAGAAAGGAAGATATTATGTATGTCAACAGCGCGTTAATCTCTTCCGTGAAATGGGTATTATGTCATCTTACAACTCATGGGTGTAATGTGAATCAATCGGAAAATTTAAAGTGTAACGGGTGTTAGTTATGGTTTGTTGTTTTTTATGGATTCAATCGAGAAATATGGGTATATTGGGTGTATCATCGGGAATCTCTCGTTGTTACTGAATGTCGTAAATAAAATGCGGTAAAATTTGGGTGTAATGCATATAACTTCGATTGATTAGATTTTAGATATAACTTCGATTAAATAAAATAGATTGTGACTGAGGCTTACTGAGATTTACTGAGATTGGGGATTGGGTTACTGGGAATCATGCGGATATTGCTTGAAGGGGCAAATTATATTGGGGTAATTTTTGGGTGTAATGCTCACAGCTCAGCTAAGTTGCGCTGTTAAGATACGCTCAGGTGGAGCGGGTGCCGCCATTTAATATATTAAAACATAATTATGGTGTGGGATCACCTGGGAACGGATCATCGTAGAAGTTATTTAGGTTGTTATCGGGATTGAGACCACGTGTAGCCGCCACAGCGGCTGGATCTGTTCGCATTCCGAAAATGAGAATATCGTAACCTCCTACTTCTGTCGTCCAAACATTAAACGTAGCGGGGTTCTGGTTGTCGAATTCCACCCAACCTCTACCGCGTCAGATTCCCTGAACAAAGAAAGTATAAGCCGGTCCGATAATACCATTTTGTGAACGACATATAGACTCAATAGATTTAGGAATAGCAATATTTGGTAGTAACCAATTTCCCATAATTCCATCGGGTTGTGTTGCATTTACGTTATCTACCCCAACTCTGACCATTCCAAACACGTAAGGATAGTCTCCACATGGAGTATACATACGGATACGTTGTGGATTCTCCGCATGCTCAGGTAGAGTATCGGGAATATCGGTGACGGCAATGGAGGATGCAAGCATACCCGACACACGACAACCGCCACCAATAACAGCGCCTCCTGATCGGACAACAGCGGCGGCACGTTCTCCGTCAAAATCTAACGTTCTAATATCCACACCCCATGCATCAGGTTGCCCAATACCCGCGTTAAAATTCGCATTTGTAACAAGAAGTTGAGTCGTTTTAACCACTCCCGAATTCTTATCGGCTCGTAGTTCTTTAACACGTATCATACTGTTTTTATCGAATGCATTCGCGGAATTAGCGCGTTCCGTAGATTCCACACCGCGGATTTCGTCGGCTACCTCATGTTGTCGAAAGTGAACCGCGGGCGATCCCAAAGCGTAAACTGGTAATTGCACACGATTATATTCGCCCATTGCTTCTTTTACTAAGAAGGAAAGAAAAATAATGTTCACTACTCTAATGTGACATTGTTATACTCAATCGCTTTTATAACAGTTCCTCTTTGGAACGCCTGTAATACAATCGCTTCCTTTGAGGTTGGTATTTGAACTCCCACAGAAATGCAAGACTGAATTTCTTTCTGAACAATCTCCTCGATTGCAATCCTTGCTCTGTTGTGGGCAGCATTATCAATCCAATCCTGAACAGAAGCAGCGCAATATTCCATTCCCAATTTTTCAGTATCTGAGAGAACCACTTGGTAGATATTTGACATTCCTATTTAATGATGAGAAAATTATGTAATGCTGATAAGCTCACCTGAAAATGCTGTTTTAGAAGTATAAACTCCATTTGTATTTGTTACAAGTGTTACATACTCATTAGCAGCAATATAGAGAATGCAATTTAGCGAAATGGTTTTGTATCCAGCAGTGTTTGAAGCAATTACATTTATTGCAACACCACTTGGATTCGCATCATTTACTTGAAGAGTTAGCTCTATGGGTAGTGTTGAGGCTTGTGAGTAGGTAACAGCTGAAAAACGGTAATGCCCTGAAACAGGTGCGGTGAATCTCCCATTTGCAACTGAAAAATGATTTGTAGGATGATTTAAATGAACAATTCCCCAATTTATCAAAGCAGTGGCGCTTGTTGCTGTATGGTTATAATTTAGCTGAACACAAAACCGTGGTTGGGAATGATATTTTAAATAGTTCTGTGTGTTGATTGTCAGACAGTTGGATTCAAGTGACACCACGGTATTGCTATTTCTTTTCAGAAGCAGATTTGTGGCTGAGCCAGTATCTATTTCAGGGGTAATTACTTTTGTTGATGCTTGGACTATCTGTTGGGACTGATTAGGTATAGAGATACCAGCATTTGCTGTCACCAAACCTGTAAATGTGCTTGTTCCTGTAATGTTTACTTGATTAGTTGTAAGAGTTCCATCAATTCTTGCACCATCTCCTATGTATGCACCTCCACTTCTTACAACAAGAGCTGAGTTATTAATGGTGTTGTCAAAAGTTATTATTTTAGGTGTGGTGACTCCTCCCACATCGTCATATATTGCAAAATCAGAAACAATCTGACCTGATTGAACTTGGTTCTTGTTTGATACAATGAGTCCTGTGGTTCTCACTTTACCTCCGTTTCTATCACATCTTATTTCTTTGCATCTTATGACTGAGTTCTGAGAGAATGAGTCGGCTCCTGTGGTCTCTGTGCAAATGAACCCAGGTGTTGCATCTGTAACAGTGTGGTTAAGTTGATGTATTTTTGGGGCTGCGTAACAGAAAACAGGAACTGCTATTTGAGTGGTCATACTTTATATTAGACAGACAATATTATGTTAAACTCACAAGCATTCCACCAAAAAGTAAACGGGAGGGATATGTTGAGTAAGGATAATAAAGTTGTATAGAATCATTTTGGGAAAGATTTATTAAAATATCAAGTCCATAGCAAGTGACTCCACCTTTTTCTTGGTTATACACTTGCAATCCGGTATCTGCTCCATTTGTGTATAACATTAAATAGAATATAGTCGACGAAGTTCCAATTGAGAAGAAGAACCTATAACATCCAGCGATTGGTGCTGTAAAAGTGCCTGTTGTAGGATCAAAGCAATTTCCCTGATCTACCAACTCTGTCCCATAAGAAGTTATTGGACCAGATCCAGAAGGTATAGTAAAAGTTAAAGCTCCATTTGGAGATTGCTTTGCGGCAAAAAACCTTGGGCAACCATTCCGTTTCAAATACTTTTCGTTTGATAGCGTCAGAGTCTCATAATGAGTGGGTGTCTGTAAATTGGAAGGTATCTTTTCAAGAGAAAAAATCGTTATACCATTTCGTTTATAGTTCATATTGGTATCTGATCCATTATCTATCTCGGGTGCATTTAATCTTGTAGTAGCTGTGAGAGTTCCATATTGGACACTTCCTGAGAGACCACCATTCAAAGATATCACTCCTGTAAATGAACTTGTCTCACTCACATTTAGTTGGTTTGCTGTAACAGTCCCTGCAACATTTGCCCCATCACCAATGTATGCTCCTCCACTCTTAACCACAAGAGCGGAATTATTACTTGTGTTACCAAAAGTAACTATCTCTGCTGTGGTAAATCCACCTGTATTATCGTAAATTGATGAATCAGGGACTACTTGACCCGCTTGAACTTGATTTTTATTCGAGATAATAATACCTGTGGTTCTTATCTTACCATTATTGCGATCACATCGAATTTCTTTGACTCTGAGTATATTGTTCTCTGTGAAAGAGGTATTGCTTGAAGTTTCAGTGCAAATATTTCCGGGTGTAGAGTCGACTACTCCATGAGAGGTGTTATGGAGTGATTTGGCTGCAAGTTCATAGTTTGGGATCTCTAATAATGAGGTCATCTTTATATTTACGAAATAGTTAAATTGCGACAGCAATGAAATGGATTGTTACAGTTTTGGATGAATTATTCATTGCATATGGATCAGTGAAAAGTTCACAAGTGAAATAGTTACTGTAAACCTCCAACAGGTTCACAGTAAAAACGACGGGAGTTACTTGATAATTTGGTTCTTGTCCTTCATGCCTTACAGTTGCTGTAACAACAGGAGGAGAAGCAAAGGCATTGGTAAAATAGATAGTAAGATTGAACACATATAGATTATTGTAATTTAAAACAGGAGTAGTGTAAACATACTTACCTGCTTGAATTTTCCCATTAAAAAATGAATTGAGTTGACTTGAAAGATCTGCTTCCGTAATGCATCTACTGATAGTCGCATTATTTGAAGGGTTCATAGCATAGAAATTCCTTGCATAAGCATTTCCACGAACGAGTAAGGTCTTATCAAAGTAATTTTGCGAATTGTGGAAAAACCATGTTTCTTCAAACATAGGTCCTGCTGGCTCTACAATCTGACCCGATCCTACATACATTGTGTTGTTGGCTCTAATTGTGGTTGCTGTGAAGGGATCAAGAGTTGGTCTATTGGTCAAATCATTGTAGTTGCCCGAGAAAATCGCTGGTTTGTTATAAATATCTGTATTCCAATCATGAGTGTGTGCAAAATCTGTTATCTCTGCCTTTGTGTGATTGTGAGCAAAATCTGTAATCTCTGCCTTTGTGTGATTGTGAGCAAAATCTGTAATTTCACTCTTCACATGAGTGTGTGAAAAATCTGTAATCTGTGACTTTGTGTGAGTATGTGCGAAATCTGTGATTTCAGATTCAAAATGAGTGTGAGCAAAATTAGTAATATCTGCTCGGCTGTGGGTGTGTGCGAAATCTGTTATTTGGGACTTGGTGTGAGTGTGTGCGAAATCTGTGATTTCTGCCTTTGTATTGGTGTGTGATCTATTATTAAGGTCGAGGAAACTACCTGAAAATGCAACAGGGTGTAGATTTGCTGCGGTGGGTTTGTTTATGAGATCATTATAATCTCCTGTGAATGAAATAGTTTTTAGTTCACCCCTTCCCACATAATCAGAAGGGAGATCAATCTTAATGGGCATAATAGCTGGATCATCGGGTATCACATACTCACCTCCTGGATGAACCACAGGAAAGGTTTGATTACATTCAGTATGGACAAAAAAGTTACATGCCGTTACTGTTCCATCAATAATTCCGCCTGTGAGAGGAAGGTAATCCCCTGTCACACCAATATTTATACCTGCAATAATTGTATTTAGTTCTGTTTCATCTATGTAGTTTTGGGCTTGAAGGTAATCTTCTGTTACAACTCTTGAAATATTCTCATTGTGAATGTTTTTCGCTGAGGCTCTCTGATTGATTTCTAAAACCCCCTCACCAACTCCACCATTATAATTTGTTTTTATCCATGCGACCTCACATCTCTTGTAATCATCTCGATTTCCTAAAAGTGCATCTGGTAACAGTCTCTCTCTGCTGAATATTAATTTCGGTCTTGATGAATCCAAATCACTCACATCAGTAACATTGATTTGTATTGCTGCATCTTTATCATCATAGTTGACTGGATCAGATGGTAGAGATATTAAACCTCCTGTCATCGGGATGTCATCAGCGTAGTAGCTTGTTAGATAGATACCTGGTTTGGTGTCCAATGCTCCAAAGTTCCCGCCTGCTGCAATCATCTGCATTCTTGTGGGGGGTCTAATGTATAATTCGCCTTCCATTGTGGTGCCTGCATCTATTCCTTTGCGATTCACATAGTAGTCATTTAATTGTAACCTTTCAGGTATGGTATTGCTCTGATAGAGACTTACACCATCTGTAAAATCTGTTAATATATTTCCTGCCGAAGCAAACTTAGGCTGGTCATCTATTTCGCTCCACATGTGCCTATGGGCAAAATCCTCAATCTCATCTTTGGTATGGGTGTGGTTTGCTATCCAATCTAAAACAACATTAGAAGTAGGATGATGTGGAAGGTTTGCTTCTATATTCACAGTCAAATAATCGACGACTAAGTTGCTGGAATAAAGATTACTTGCCCAAAGGTTACTGGTGTAAATGTTACTTGCTGAAATGTTGCTGGTGTAAATGTTACTCGCCCATAGGTTACTTGTGTAAATGTTACTTGCTGAAATATTACTGGTGTAAATGTTACTTGTGACTGTAAGGTTTGTATCATTTTTTATCACGAATAATGAAAGAATATTAGTAAGTTCTCCTTCATCAATGTATCCCTGTTCTTCTAAATAATCCTCTGTTACCACTCTCGATATATCTTCATTGTGTATGTTTTTGGCGCTTGCTCTTTGATTGATTTCTAATAAACCTTCACCAACTCCGCCATTATAATTTGTTTTTATCCATGCTACCTCACATCTTCTATAATCATCTCGATCTCCTATAAAAGTATTAGGTAAAAGACGCTGCCGAGTAAATACTAATTTTGGTCTCGATTGGTCAAAATCGCTTACATCTGTAACATTAATTTGTATTGCTGCGTCTTTGTTATCATAACTATTTGGATCTAATGGAAGCGACGGTATAGGAGGTAATACATCTGTCATCGGGATATCCTCAGAATAGAAGCTTGTTAAATAAATTCCGGGTTTCGTCTCATACAAACCAAAATTACCATTAATTGGTAAAATCCCTTCTCTTCTGGGTGGTCTAATGTATAATTCGGCTTCCATTCCTGTTCCTGCTTCTATTCCCATGCGATTAAGGTAGTGGTCATTTAATTGTAATCTTTCTTCTACGTTAATATTTCTATAAAGACTTACACCATGTTGGAAATCTGTTAATACATTTCCTGCGGATGCGAAAGTAGGTTGCTCATCGATTTCGTCCCAATTATGCCTGTGGTCTGCTGGTGGAAATTCAGTAGGTATGTTATCTAAATCTTCCCAATCGTGCCTATGCTCTGTGGGAGGAAATCTTTCCGGTTTGTTTAGAATGTCATCCCATTCGTGTTCGTGGGGATCTGGTGGGAATGTGTCGGGTTTGTTAATAATATCCCTCCAATCTACGGTAAAATCGAAAAATCCCGGCTGTAATCCGTCTGCTAATAACTCTTCATCTGGTATATGTGGCTGTTCGTAATCTATGTTTGATCTAATCCATGTGGTAAAAGTTGTTTGATCTAATCCATGTGGTAAAAGTTGTGGTAACGATCATATAACATATGGTAAGGATCAAATCCATCGGGTAATTCTTCCACGTCTTCACATTCTTTGTGTTCGAGAGGTATAACATTAATATCTGGTGCTAAGAGTTCCTCAGCTGGCGGTTTGTAATCTTTAAAAACGGGTTTATTATGGACTTTTTCCCAACTAACAAAATGTTGCCCAAACGCTACTGTTTCATCCGCTGTATATTCTCTACCGGGTTGTTTCTTTGGTGTAAGATCTGGTGGATCCCATGGAAGTGGAAACGGAACCGGAGTAGGTCCGTAATGCTCTATGATTTCTCTTATGGTCTTTTCACTAACGAGCCGCTCCCCATTTGCATAAACATTACTACCATGAATATTTCGCCATTGTCGGGTTCTAATACCAAGGTCTTTGGTGTTTGTTTTCAAAGGTAAAAGGTGGCGATCCATTTCGACAAGATCGGGATGTAAATGTATAGCAACTGGTTGACTGGGACTACTGTCGACTGTGATCGAATCCTTTTCTTTGGAAGTATCCGGTGGAAGAGTGAAACCAAACAGTGCATTAGTGTTTGAATTGTTGACGATGTCCTTTGGGTAAACATTGTTGGTGTGGCGAATCTGATTCTCTTCACCATGTGGGGCTACCTGTAATATCTGGGGAATTTGTGCTATCGAATTTGATCCTTCATTATAGATTCTCAAACCGCTACGATGAACTCCCTTCTCATCCTGGACATTAAAAACCAAACGTCCGCTATCATAACGTGTGGGAATATCGGGATGCGTTCCACTTGCTTTAAGTTACATCTTACATCTTACATCTTCTTTCTCTGGGTCTGTTTGATTCACCGTTAAAGCATGAATTCTGGGATGCGTCTTACTGGGTTTATCGGCGCTCTGATCAATTGACGCCGACCCTTTAATGGTGATATTATCAAAGTTTACATGTTTAGTGTTTCCTTTACCACTACCTGTTATGGTTTGTAAATTTGCTACACATAGGGATACCCCTGATCCAAGCCTGTAGGCCGAAGGCCGGAGGGCTTGGATCAGGGGTATCCCTATGTGTGCGCGTTTCAGGTACTAGGGTAGTAAGCATTTATTTCAGGTCTTAGGGTATTAATCATGTCTTTTTGGCACCAGCAGGGGGTGTTGAGGGTGTTGAGGGTTGTTTGTAAACTTTCTTATGAAAATCCCCTCTCGCGGGAATTTTTACATATAACCCTCAACACTCTCAACACCCTCAACACTCTCTCTCGTATGTAAATAGTGAATGCTCATCACAGTCTTTAATTAATTCAAAATCGCACATCGCGACTGTCGAACGCCACAATGGCTGTCGAAGGAATTCAGACAACGCAGCTGCGGAAATCCGCCTTCGTGGCGCTGACAATCACGCCGCCGTCAACTTTGAACCAGAAGAATGGCTTCGGATTGTGGGCTGTCGTGTCCCAGAAGGCCTTCTTCATGCCGTTGCCCGCTGAGGCGAGAGTCTTGATAGCTGAGCGCTTGTTGATGGTTTCGAACCCAGGAATCTTGTTTTTGAGCAGCTGACATAATTATTAGAAATATTCAACTCGCAATCGCAACTGGGCATATTGGATCTATAAATCGAAATGAGCGCACGGTGACTTTGTCCTCGGTGATCTTCTTCGCATTCGTGTTGAGGTCGAGCAGAGCCCACGCTGGCACCGCCTTGACGATGGACTTCTTGTTGTCAGCACCCTGGACGACCACGTCTACGATTGCCGACGACTGCCAAAGCGATTTGCTCGCGACGATAATTATAGAATATATGAACTCACGTCGCCGCCAACGTTAACGGCCTCCCCCTCCTCGTCCTCCTCCGGATCGCTCTGTTTGATCATAAATTTACGCATCGTAATTACTCGCAATTATCGAACCTCGGGGGCGGGCGCAGGCGCCTTCTTGGGCGCGGACGCCTTCTTCTTGGGCGTCGGCGTCGGCTCCGGCTCCTCCTCCTCGTCCTGAAGCGTCGCGGCGTCGCTTGTACGCATTATATATGTATATATAAACGGTTGCGAACCTCATCCTCGGAGGCGGGCTTGGGCGCAGGCTTGGGCGTGGGCTTGGCCGTGGGCTTGGGCGTGGGCTTGGGCGTGGCCTGCGTATTCGCGATCGATTCATATATATATTCATGTTCGTGTTCATACATATATATATATACAACGCGACGCCGCGGCGCACCGGCTTGGCGCTTGGCACTGGCGGCAGCGGCTTCTTCTTCAGCTTGTACGTGATGGCCATGGAGCTCTGCGCGTATTTATATGAATATGAATGTATGTAAGCGAATTCGCCGCTCACCAGAAGATCCTGGACGTCCTCATCGGCTTCCTCAGCAGCTTTAACCGCGTCGGCACGCTGTCCCAGCTCGTGAGTGATCGCGATGGTCATGCTGGCGACGGCGTTCTGGAGATCAGTGAGTGTGTCCGTGGCACAGGCGTGGAGAAGTGACTTCGCATTGCTGAGAATAACTTGGAGTTCCTCGACGACGGGCTGGCTCAGCGGCATATCGGTCCTACCGCGCGACATCTCTGCTGCTGCTGCTGCTGCGAACTTCGGAACTGCGAACTGTCCGACGGTCTGCGCACCCTCGCGTACTACGGTACTACAGTGTACTACGTACTACAGTACCGTCGCACAAGCAGTGCGGCCGGCGGCCGCAGGGCATGCGCAGTGCCGCCGGGCCGGCCGGCGGACTGCGGCGCCGGCGGTGCTGGATCCGGAGTCACGGTCCGGACTCAGGGTAGCCACAGTGACTCTCCGGCACTCCGGGCAGCCACATTGTGAGTCTGTGACTCTCCCGTCGGCGCTGGGCCGCGCCCGGCTCATGCGCATCCGCATCTGATTATTCTGATCGATCGAGCGGCTGACAGTGACGGGCGCCGGTACTGCGCACTGTGCCGCCTGCCACTGGGCCAGGCTGTTACAGTGTGCGCAGGCAAGCTAGCGCTCCGGTACTACCGTAGACGACTTATATACCGCGCTGACTTAAATACCGCGCTGCCAAATTACCGCGCTCAAAATTTTTAGAACGCAGTAATTTGGTAGCGCAGTATTACCCCCTTTGCTAACAAATAATACATTTTCGAAGACGATGGAACGCGGTAATTTGGTAGCGCGGTAAAGCGCATACCGGCGCCGAAATTTTAGAACGCGGTAATATGTGGCGCAGTATTTAAGTCGTCTACGGTACGGTACTGCGGTAGCACTACGTACCGCAGTGCGGCCGATTCACGAATCGCCACGGTCGGTACGCACCCGAATGGGGAACTTGAACTTCAGGCTGAACTTCGTAAAATCAATCAAGTCGAAATCCAGATTTAATTAGCTTGGTCAAGTTGCCTCGGACTCGAATTGATGGCCAATATCAAGGCTTCCGCAGCAGCAATTTCACGTCGACGTGCCAAACTTCAGGCTTGAGTGGAAGTCCCCGGCCGCGGCCGGTTCGGAATTTCTTTGGCTGCCAGTCCGCGAATCAGAACTGTTTCAGTGTTTGGCCCAGAGTGGTAAATTTTGCCAGTGCCTGGCCGCTCAGCAGCCTACGCGCGCGCGCAGTGCTTCGGTAGGCGCCGGCCTGTGCCTACCGGGCAGCAGTAGGCACCGTGCGCGGCCCAGCGAGCCCGAGTAGGCACCGTGCGCGGCCCAGCGAGCCCGAGTAGGCACCGTGCGCGGCCCAGCGAGCCTGAGTAGGCACCGTGCGCGGCCCAGCGAGCCTGAGTAGGCACCGCGCCGCAGCCTACAGGCTACAGTGCTCGGCCTACCGGGCAGCAGTAGACTCGGGCCGCGGCCTACCGGGCCGCAGTACTGAGTAGGCACTGGCCGCTGCCTACTGGGCCGGGCGCGGCCGTAGTAGGCACAGTGCGCGGCCTACCATATATATCGATATCGATAAGCATCGATATCGATATCGATATCGATCGTGCGAACATAGCTATAGCAGATATACGTATACGCATAGCCATGAGCTCCAGCAAGGCAGCTTGGAACGAACGCATGAGGCGCGAAGCCACCATGGTTGGCGTCGGCCTTAACGTATGGCGCAATATGACGGCTCCTCAACGCGAGTCTGCGATGTTGGAGAGGCTGGCCGCGCTCGAGCGCCAGCTGGGCGGCGGCTCGGCGACTGCCGAACTCGAGGAAAAGCACGAGATCGCTACGAAAGGCATCGAGTTGATCAAGAGTCTTCCAAACGACCTCGTTGCCGTACGCCCTGCGTGTACACATTAATATTGCGAATATAAATATAGCTAACGACGGCCGCGGCGCAGTCCCTGAAGCGGGTCGCCGATCGCATGGCGGACTCGAATTTGATCCGCAAGGTCGACGGCAAGGTACCGATTCAGTTCAACAAGAAGGTCATCCAATTCGGCCTCACTGTCAAACGGGTGCGTCCCGCTTTATATTAATTAACTACCTGCCCCTGCTCACGGGCAGCTGCGGCACAGGGGCTTGTGAACGCGTCTCTGCGCCACTCCATGAACATGGAGGGGGCGGCCGAGGCTGTGGAGGTGCGTGGCGGCGCCCTTCGCGCAAAAATAAAATAATTGCTATTAATTCGAGCTGACCCGTCGAGCAGACCGCGGCGGCCTCTGGCTCCACACAGGAGTACTGGGACGAGAGCAGCTATTCAGCTCTGCTGCCCAAGGCCAAGAAGGCGAAGACGCCCGAGTTCATCAAGACCGCCCTCAAGACCGGCGCCATCCTCAAGACCGCGGCCGCCGCCCCCAAGGCCGACGCCGCCCCCAAGGCCGCGCCCAAGCCCGCGGCCGCCCCCAAGGCCGCCCCCAAGCCCGCGGCCACCCTTCCCGCGGTCGCAGAGGAGGCCGAGGGCGAGGAGGAGGATCTGGAGCCGCAGGGGGCGGCCGAGGGCGCGGAGGAGGAGGGCGCGGAGTGGGTGGGCGCGGATGGGGGCGAGGAGGGCGCAGAGGGCGAGGAGGGGGCTGAGGAGGGCGCGGAGGCCGCGGCTGGCGAGGGGGAGGGCGCGGATGGCGGCGAGGGGGAGGGCGCGGACGGCGACGAGGAGATGGCGGAGCTCCCCTTCGGCGACGTCGACGACGAGGCCATGATGGAGGCTCTCACTGACTCCGCCTAGATTTTATTTCGCTCTCCCGCGAGATCGCAGCCTCGATGTCGCTGATGTGTACTGAGTTATATTCTCTGTGCGCACAGCGCTCGGGGCGAGCCTCTGGGTTCCTGCCACGGCTAACTTGCTCAGTTCCCGCGCCACCCTGCGGCTGGTCTCGCCTCGAGCCTCCAGTAAACTGCCCTCGGGCACTGAGGGCGCCATATCTATACCTTCCCTCGCAATGCGAGTCGCCGCGCGCGCCTCTTTCTTTGCCTCTTCGATCACATTAATCGATGGGGCTTCCAGAAATTCGACGCTTTCCACTTTCTGTAGCTCGTAGTGGGCGTACAGCCGATCGATTAATTTACCAGAATTGTCCCTCAATCTAAACTTGAATCCCTCCGCTCCATCTATTGTGAATATCTCGCGGCTCCAGTTGTTGCCTTGTTTGGCGAACGGGCTCTTCTCTATTTTCGCTCGGACGTGGGTTCCCGCTGGGAAATCCTTTAAGTATTCGATCGACTTCATAAATTTCTCGTTTTCTCTCGCGATTATTACAGGCACGTGTAGCTCCGTGGTCTCTGCTGGTTTCATTCCCGTCGCTGAGTGGATCGTATTATTATAATTGTATGCGAAATCATCGAGTTTGTCAAAGAATTTCACAGTATTGTTGGCGACGCAGTACGCATTGATTAGTTTCTTGATTGTGCGATTGAATGCCTCTATGCGGCCTTGGCTATTGTGATCCCCGGCCTGCGACACTTGCTGCTCGATCTTTTGCGATTCCAAATGATCCTTAAATGTTTTATTCACGAATTCGCTTCCCGCGTCGCTTTGTACCTTCACGATTGGACGCGGAACCAGTTGCTCAAGCTCCTTAAATGCGTTCAACGTGCTTTCTGCGGTCTTGCCCCGCATGGGAATAATAAACCCCTGTCTCGTGGTGTTCTCCACTGCGGTTAGAAACGTGTTATAACCTTGATTCTGTTTACTGTATGCGGGATAGAATATCAGATCGATGGCATAAGTGTCAAGCGGCTGCCGAATTGGAATATAGGGGGTCTTTTTGGCGGACGGGAGTGGTTTATTAATTTGGTTAATTTCCTGCGCGTAGTAAAAGCGCCTCAAAATCTTTCTGGGCACGTTGGGGAGCTCTTTGGCCAGTGAGGCGAGCCCTTTAAACCCCAGCTTTGTATCATAGAATGTATTCGCGACGGGGTCTAAATGCGGGACAGCGATTGCCGTGGGAATTTCCGCGGGGACTAAAGCTTTGAGGTCACTCTTCTTCTGTATGCGACTTCCTCTCTCCTCCTGCGGGATTGGGATGGGCAGTACACTCACATCATACTCCACCTGTCTTCGTGTGATTTTTGACGTCATTTATATTGATATCAGAAAGCAATCTTTGACATCCTCACATTGAACGTCTCACTGTCAAGCTTCTTTTGGACGTTCATTTCGATTTGTTTCGGCTTCTGCCACAACACGTGATCTTTATAATCTTGGAATGATAGGTCGGCGCCAACTGTCTCTTTACAGACCCCCGCCAGTCTCTTAATTTCAGCATCGTCCGTTTTGATGCTGTAGCATTTCGGCCTCACTCCAGCGTATTCAATTACTGTGCGGCCATCAAACTCGTTCTTGAACTTCCCCAGCTCAGTAGGGTTGGTATCAATGTCCTTTAAGTCGTTTTCAATGGATTTCGAGCGGACGAGTAAGCACAGCGAGTCCGTATCTGTGAAAAGCAATTTACAGTCCGGCCATTTGCGCTTGATGGTGTTATAGTAATAATCAAATAGGCGCAGCTTGGCAAGATCCAAGACAACTGCTCCGATTGATATGGGCTTGTCCAGCTTGACATCTTTCTGTAGCATTTCGAAGGCAACTGCTGAATCACTCAGTCTCGTTTCGGCCTTGAGCAGTGGGGATCGCGCATATTTCATAAATTGCTTTTCGGTGGTGGCAATCTTGACATTGGAGCGCCCTCTCACTCTCTCAATGGATTTACCGAACAGGCTATTGTTCATAATTTTAAAGAAGTCCTTTTCGGGTTTAGAGGGGGCTTCTCTGCGGTTTTGGGCATTGGATTCAACGTAGGGCTTCATAAAGGCAGCCTCGGTAAATGTTAACACCCTGTGGATTTTGGTGACCTTTAAGCCTTGTGCTACCATGAATTGGAGCAGAGGTTTAGACACCACGTTGTTGGATCTGTCTTCACAGGCCGCTTGTAGTCCATCCTCTGTTCTCTTGATGACAAGCGGCAGCTCTTTGTGAATTTCATGGAGATTTTTGGGATAATGAATGTCCACCTCCAAAATTGCGCCCTCTGGCGATGTGAGGTCATAGATAGCGGGATCTGTGTGCCACTGGAAGCCTGAGAGGGGCAGCTTTTGCGAGAGGGCGTAGCCGTATAGATTATTGGCGTCCAAATAGATTATGTGATCATCTTTCTCTGCTCTGGCGTACCTGTGATTCATAATAGAAAGGCCTCCCCTAATCATACCTTCAACCATGCTGTACATATCAGAGTTGGAAAGCAGCTCGATCTTTGGCCTGGTGGTCGACAGCACGCTGTCCCATGATAGCCCAGGACTTGAGACGTAATGGGCAGCATCCATGCCATAGGTTCTGTGCGATTTCTGGCGGAAAAGCTGGAACCTTTCCTTTAATTCTTCCACGTTTTGAACGCCAAAATCGATAAAGTTTTTGATGTCAATGAATTTGAAACAACCCCAGGTGATCGACAAGTAGTTGTCAAACGATTTCGCAAGGACGTCCACGCGCCTCTCGGAATTGAGCGCGATGGCCTTGAATAGCTGGTTTCCAGACAGTGAGAGGTCATTGGTCACTATGGGAATCTTGGTGAAATTGCTGGTGCGTCTGTGAAGGTTACATCTGCGACATGCTGTACCTACAAAGTCGCCCGTTTGGTGGTCATGATCGCGGACTTTAAAATTGTCTTGGGAAAACGTACCATCACAGATGTAGCACATTTTGGTGAGGTAGTGGGCGTGCTTTTGCTCCTTTGTCAGTGACATTGGGACGTTGGTGAATAGGGCTTTAAGTAGCTCAGGGGCTGCTTTGTCGAGTGTAGTTAAAAGCTCGTAGATGCTGGTGTGCTTTTTCTTGATGACTACTTTATAGGCCAATCATGGAGATAGATTTAATTTTGAACATGCCCGTTTGATCTGTGTCAAAATCAAAGTAGCAGTACGCAATTACTGGGAGAAATACGGTTTTGGTTAGATGCTTCAGTCCAAACTCAATGAATGTGGGTTGCTTTGGGGTTTCACCTGCTGAGGTCCTCCAATCCACACAGCGTTTGCTTTGGATGTGGGCAAGCAGTTTCTCTTCAGTCTTGAAATGATTTGAGCACGTTTTACAGAAATGTAGGCGCTGTTTGTCATTTTGCGCAAGCAGTCGCGACATACTAAATATTGTAGTGTAGTGGCTTTTCCCATTTTCGCCTGTAATTAGGAGCAGGTCGACTTGGTACTTCCTGTTGCGCGAAGAGCTGTTGTGGAGCAGATTAATTTCTTCTGTAGAGTTGAAGGTGTCGTAAATATTAACAGAGATGTCTGGATTGAGGCTTTCGAACAGGTCAATAGTATCAGCATCCGCCTTTACAGGAAATTCGATGCCCTCGAAATTCAACTCCTTTTTGAACCACCTCCTGTACTGGCAGGGTTCATTTCGTTTGTGACTATTTACGTCATCTTTATGAATGTAGCAAAGGATGGCATACTCAAAGCACCTGTCATCTGCGTTATTTACGTTCACAATTGCGCGTTTATTCTTTAGCCAGTCGGGGAGTGGAATAAAACCTGCCCCTGCTATGGGTTTGTATGAGAGAACAATCACTCGTAGCGCTTGAATGCTGTCCAAACGATAGCTGTCAGTGACATCGATCTGGGATTGGCATTCTCTGGCCAATTTTGACGTTTCCTTTTGGAGGCTGCGCGATCTGGTAATTATATTGTAGCTACTGTAAATATGTTTGGTAATGAATTCTCTGGGGCTACTCGCCCTTGAAAAACGGCAGATGTATGTGAAGCGCGTTTTAATTGACATCTGCGAGTTGATGGCGTCTTGAAGCCTCGAATGAAGCTCTTCAGCATATGTGTCATTAAATTCCTGGGTGGTTGTGATTCGATGCTTGGCGCGGATCGTGAAATCAATATATTTATTATTCAGCGCCCTGTGCTCATTAATTAAGGCCGTGTAGTCCTCTCCACGAACTTGTGTGGTGGTCGTCTGGTCGGCCTGAATCTGTCCCAGGCGGTCACCTTCGTCGAGTAGCTCGATTTTTCCGAGCAGCTCTCGGTTCAGGGCTTGTAGCCCTTTGAGCTTTTTATTGGTCTGTTTAATATAAGCTTCGTATTCTCCGTCGCTAATGGAATGGTTCGCAAGTAGAAAGGCTAAATTCCCGATAATCTCATCCTGAAGCTCCTTAATTTGATAGTGGCTGCGGCGGGGCATTGCTGGGGGCTGTATCTTATATATAGGTACGAAAATAATCTTTAAATGGGTATATTTTGGAAAATTCGCGGCGCTCAATGAGAATAAACCCCGCGATCCCTATTTAAAAAGAAATCTCAACTATACTATAAGGGGAACACATCCAGCAATGGCGTACACCAAGCAAATGAGGTACATCAAGCGCAGGATCCAAAACGATCCAGAGTTTCGCGAGCTCCACAAAAAATACGTGAGGGTCAGCACATACAAGGCTGGGGCTCTCCTGTGTATCAGGTATCTGTTTGAGGAGGCGACCCCAGATAGGAGGGGGCGGCCGAGAAAGCGGGATCCCTATGTGTGAGGGGAGAGGGGAGAGGGGGATGGGGGAGGGGGGAGGGGGGAGGGGGGTCCCGAAAAATTGATTTGAGTTACTCCTTTTTTCGAAAAGTACTTAAGGGTATAGTTCACTGAAATAATTATCTCACCCTATAGTAGAATGGCATCCACCAGCATCATTGGCACCTTCCTAACAAGCATCATTGGCAGCCGCGAAGCCAGCACTGTGACTATCAGAGTCACTGAGGCACTCCAGAGGATTGCTTCAGGCAACAGGCACATGGCTGAGTACTTGAGTGGCCATAAATTCACCAAGCTCTACATTGATTTCGAACAGGTTCTGCCTGTTGATGAGGTTGATGATGAGGGACTTGGGCTAATTAACTCCAAGGCTGAAAAGCTGGCCAAGGCACTTGGTGTCCACATCAGCACCATTGCCATATCCACCAGATCAAGGCTGCTGATCAAAAAAGACACACAGGATCCATGCTACAAAGTGAGTGCCCACATGGTATGTACCACCCTTCATGGCATCTACAGGGATTTCCCTGTTTTCCTTGAGAGGGCTGGGCTCAAGCCTCATGAGGACTATGATCCATCTGTTTACAACAACAACAGGGCGCTTGTGTGCCTTGGTTGCTGTAAAGAGAAGGCTCTTGCTGACAAGAGCAGCACCTATGAGGAACCTTGCTGGGACACTGTGTTCACCAAGCTAACATCCCATGAGGACACTGATTTCTTTGTCCAGCTTCTCACTGGCAAGGAGGCCCTGCTCACTCTTCCAGAGAAGGAGGAGCCTGCCCAGGAGCTGCCCAAAAATAATGCTTATTCCAGCGAAATCATCACCAGTGATGAGCTGGAAAAGCTTGTGATGGGGCTCAGCGAAAAACGAGCTGATGGCTATGCTGACTGGGTTAATGTTGGGTTGGCCCTGACAAGCACAATGGGGGACAAGAAAATGCCTGAAGACAGAGTACTGGCCATCTGGCACAAGTTCAGCCAACAGAGCAGCAAATATAGTGCTGAGGCATGTGACAAGGCTTGGCAGAGCTTCCAAAAGGGCAGCTCAGCAAAGCCACTGACATATGCTTCTCTGGTCTTCTGGCTCAAAGCTGATAATCTGGATCTATTTATTCAGCTGTTTGCCAACAAGGGAGACCTCAAGCAGGCCATTAAAAATGCCATTGCTTCTAATGGAGGTCATTACAATGTGGCTGAAGTCCTGTACCACACACAGAAAGACCAATTCTGCTATGATGCCAATCAAAAAGACATCTGGTATGTGAGGGATAAGGCCACTGGACTGTGGAGAGCTGAAAGGGAGCCCCATACACTGCGCAAAGTACTATCCACTGATGTCATGAAGCTCTTCATGAAGGAGGCAATGGAAAATACTCGCGCAGCTGCTGCTAATCCAGATGAAAGCTCAAAGTATGAGGAGAATGCCAAGAAATGCCTTGAAATTTCCAAACAGCTCCTGAAATGTGGATTCAAAAATTCCATCATCAAAGAGGCCAAGGCTCACTTTGCTGACACTGAAATAGCTGCCAAAATGGATGAATCCAAGGAGCTGATTGGGTTCACCAATGGAGTCTATGACCTTCAAAACAAGGTCTTTCGCCCAGCCAAAGCTGATGAGTATGTCAGCAAGACAGTGGGCTATCCATATGCTTCTGTGATTGACGGGAATGTCATGGAAGAAATTAAGAAAATTGTATATGAGCCATTCAAAGATCAAGAGACTGCTCAGTTCATGATCAGGACATTGGCTGGAGCCCTGTCTGGAAAGGGCAACAAAGACCAGCGCTTCCACATATGGACAGGCACTGGTTCCAATGGTAAATCCACTGTTCAGGAGCTGGCACTTAAGGCGCTTGGTGATTATGCCCAGCCTCTTGACAGCTCTTATTGGGTGAGTGGGAAGCCAAGGTCTGGCGCCCCTGTTCCTGAGCTGGCTGATAAAAAGGGTGTGAGGGTGATCTTCTCCAATGAGCCAGAGGCCAGTGACAAGCTTCAGGTGGGCAAAATAAAGGAGATCACTGGAGGTGAGAAAATCACAGCAAGGCAGCTATATGGGAACCCCATAACATTCAGCCCTCAATTCATTCCATTCCTGCTCACAAATGATATTCCAAAGCTCTCCAAACTGGATGGAGGCATTCAAAGGCGCCTCCATGTGTCCCACTTTGAATATCAGTTCAAGGAAAATCCCATCCAAGGCCAAACGAAGGCAGACCCCAGCCTGATGGGCAGAATTAGGGATGATGAAAGGTACCCTCTGGCTTTCATGAGGCTGCTCATTGATATTTACACCACAGAGGTGGGTTCCATGGGTTTCATCCCAGTGCCTGAATCTGTGAGGGAGGCCAGCAAGGAATATATTACTGAGAATAACCCAGTGCTGACATGGCTCCAGGCAAACTTTGAAATCACCCACAGCAGCAGTGACGTCATCAAGGCAGCTGATCTATTCAAAGAGTATTCCAGAGTGGATAAAGAAATGAGCCAAACAGCCTTTGGAACAGCTATGACTGTGATCAATGGGATTCCTAAGAAGCAGGTGAAAAGGAATGGTGTGAATTCCATTTACTATGTGGGATTGAAGTCAAAATGTGGAATTGAAAGTGATAGTGAATAATCATATGAGGGTAGAGGGTAGGGGGTAGAGGGTAGAGGGTAGAGGGTCTGGGTAGACAGGGTAGAGGGTAGAGGGTAGAGGGTAGAGGGTCTGGGTAGACAGGGTAGAGGGTTGTATGTAAAACTTCCCGCGAGGAGGGATTTTCCTAAGAAAGTTTACAAACAACCCTCTACCCTGTCTACCTTCTGTCTACCTCCTGTCTACCCTGTGGGGGTAGGGTCCCAAAAAATTGATTCTTTCCACCCTCCAACCCCCAAACAGTCTTACATACCAGCCCACCAGTAGCACCATGGATTCAGACAGCAGCTATGATGACATCCCCCTTGAGGACATGGTTGAACTATGGGAGGCAGTCAGGCAGCAGTACTATGATGAATATAGGAAGGCACCCCAAGACATCAACCCCCAGAAAAGTAAAGAATTGCGCAGATTGATGGAGGCATATGAGAACATCATATGTGATAACTTTGGCATGGAGGGGTATGCCCTACTCCACAAAGCAAATTTAAGCTGGAGAAAATCGTAAATGTGGAGACCCTCATCCCAGCACCCCAACATTTTTATGCTTTTTTAAAAGTAGAGCCCAATGGCCACCCCAATCCATACTCGCCTTGTAGAGGTCTCCTTTGAACTCTCATATCTGGCACTGACGTCTCCAAGCCCTGAATTGAGTGACTCCATACATCGCCTCTCTATAGAACTGTACAACCTTGGACACCGCATAGCTCCTTTGTCTCCACACATCAAAGCAGCCTTACAAAAAATATCAAACGACCTTCTCATGCTTGGAAACGAGATTAATACCTTCCCTGATGGTCGATAATATGCGCAGCGTAAACGTTCCTCCTTTCAGGTGTTGAAGGCCTTGTCCGGAAGTGCCCTTGGTACTCATTTAAAGCACTACTCACAGCCTCAGCAAATTGCTCCCCTGTCACCTCTTCAATACACTCCAAGCTTACCCTTTGCCCCTCAGTTGAGCCTGACCTCATCACCACATCATAGGGAGACCCACTCCTGGATCCACTTGGGGAGGAAGATCCAATGCTGACGTCAATAGTAGTATCACAACAGCTACTCTTATAATTGCTGGTCACATGAATGTGAAACATATCCAGCAATTGGTGAAACCATTGCCACATCTTACAAGTAACAGGACAAAATAACTCAGTTGCTGCTCTCAGTAGTCAGATAATATTTAATTGGCCTCCCTATGGGCCTCCCTGCTTCTTTTTGTGCCTTTCGGCGATAATATGATGCCAAGGCTTGCTGTTTCTTAAACTCTCTATATTCCGGGTCTTCCCTGTATCTTTTTTGGTTTGCTAAAGCGTTTTTAATATAACTCTCAGTCACAGGGCTATCAAC
Organism: Cyanophora paradoxa; assembly: GCA_004431415.1. Taxonomy (NCBI): domain Eukaryota; class Glaucocystophyceae; order Cyanophorales; family Cyanophoraceae; genus Cyanophora; species Cyanophora paradoxa. Next base: position 92,520 of record QPMI01000068.1, on the reverse strand, counting down.
AGTGAACTCCACCAGACTAATCGTATCCTCCATTTATAATATCTATAGAAAAACGCTTTCAAAGCCAAACCCGTCGTTTATACACTGTGGGAGCTACGCCTTTGTCCACCTCAGCCTTTGTGGCACCTGGCTCAATAGTCCCCTTTTGGGTCTTTGTTTTCATTTCATCAACAGCTTGCTCATCGATTTGGGTCTCTTTCTTGGCAATAAACTGTTTATCAGGAATCCCAGTAATCCCCATTTTGAACACCTCCTTTCTTAGCATCTCCTTGAGTTTGGATCTCTCTCTCTTCTCAGTTACATATTGCTCTAAGGCACTTGATTTGGCTTCCAGATCTTTAAGTTTGGCAGTCATTTCGTCCCATTGAGCCTTGGGAACTCTATGAATATTCTGGGTGGGAGCAGTCTTGTATGTGACTTCACCCGCCATAGACTGGATAACCTTGTCTGATTCTTTACTGAGACCCTCACCTTTGCGAGTGAGTGATAGATCTTGGAGCCCAAGACCTTTGTCATCAGCAGCACCTATAATTCGCCTGGCACCCTCACCCACAGCCTTCATTTTAGAAGCTTCAGGGGAGATGTTGAGCTGATCACTGGTGGACGTCTGTGGGGCTTTGTCATCAAAAGATTCCTCATAGGCGGCATTAAGGGGATCCTCTTGCTGTTGTGAGGGCTTTATCTCATTCATTCCATTGAATTTAAGCGGGTCTGTGTTAATGGAGCCATTGTTACCACCGCCTGAATAACCAACAGCCCCAGCAGGGATGCCTATTTTGCGTTTGGGGGGCATTGTGTCTTTATTAAAGTGAGAGATATTTTTATAGACCGCGTTTATATCGCATTAACTTATTACTATGAACTTGGCTTTTGACTTCTTTTCGCCCTTCTTCTTTCTCTGGTGGTTTAAGCTCATCTTCTTTCTTCTTTGGCTTCCTGTGGAACCGTGGAAATGGGAAATCTTTGACCAAATCCGCTTTATCTACGAAATATTTCACAGAATAATCGGCAGATGACCAAATTAGAAACTGATAGGAATGTACATATTCTTCAAACATTTTATAGAAAACATCTTTGTCCCGCATTATATTGTATTCTTCCTCAATGGCTTCAAGCTCTTTTCTATTGGCAGCGCTTAGGAACATAGCATAATCTGAGTTGATGCGAATGGTCGATGAGACTTTCCTCAGCTTTTGTGTGATACAGATAATAGATATTTTCGAATGTCTACCACGACTGTAAAGACTTCCGATTATTTTATCTCGGGTTAAATCTACTATTTCGTTGTCAATAAGGTCGTCCAAAACAACACATAATTGGTTTACAGGTTCCCCCTTTTCTATTTTCTCTTGCCTTTCATCCAGCAATTTAGCAATGTAAGGGGCGTCCCATTTCCCCAATTGTAATGTGGCCACCTTATCCCAGAAATGATTAAAGCTTGTTCCACTCACCACCAAAACGACATCAATCTTTTTGGCATCATGAAGCTGCTTGAGCCAATACTTTACAGCCTCTGATTTACCAGTAGCAGATTTGCCAATTGCCAAAACGCGGAAAGGGGGATTTATCATCTCACCAGCATTAAATTCGTCCAAGTCGCCCATGCTTCCTTCTATAAAGAACCAGATAAAAATAATACGATGTGACTGAATATGGTTTATAGATTGATACGCCGGAGACCATCCTTGTCCACAATGATGAAACTATGCATGAGAGCGCGAACATTGACATCAATTGCCTTGTCAGTGGGCATGTAGAGAGTGAGGAATGAAGATGAAGAATTGGTCAGGTCAACATAGCCAGACTGGGCAACATTGCGAATAGCCTTCTCACCATCAAGACAGAATGGCAGCCCTGAAAGAACATAGCGATCAGCAACCTTATCCATATTAGAGCATTTGAAGACATCAGCAATCAGCTCAGCACCCTTGAGCAGTGGAATAGGCTCAGTGGCATAGAGACGTTGACCATTAATTTCCACAGTGAAAGTAATATCTTTGGAGTTGGAATAGGTCTTAAGTACACTGTGGGAACCATTAGCTTTGTCAACAGTAGCGTTATCACGAACTGAAACAAGCAGAGCATAAACAAGACCTGAGATTTGGGAGAGGTTAACTCGATTGGGTTGGGCAAGACCCTTGGCTTTCATATCACTGACATCCACAAATCCAATATCCAGAGCAGGGATAGCCATGCCAGTTGTCTTTACCTTCTCAATAACAGTAGCGAAAAGCTCATCAGACACATTAACAGCATACATATAAAGGCGAGGAGAAGTAATTTTAATTTCAACGTTTGGCGCACCAAGATTGAAAGTGGTGATGTTTTGGCCAACATGTGCCAGCACAGATTCAGCAGGTGCGACGCCACGCCCATCGTCCTTGTCCCCATCAATGGCTGTGTCCCCAGCCTTAGGAAGAGTACGACCACCATAAGAAGTCTCAACATAACCCTTCCCTACATCCTTGAACCAAACAGTTACTACCATTTCACCAGACAGAGCACCAAGAGGTAGGTAGTGGTTTAGCCAAGGCACAGGAATTTCAACGAAGAAAGAACCACCAAGTCGGTTGGTTCCATGGGCGGGGATGCCGTGAAGCATACCCATTGATCGCTTCTTTTTGGCAAGTTGATCCTCACTATAATAGACAAGAGGGAAATGAGCAAGGAAATCAGAAGGGATATGGTAGGTGTATGACCCATAGGTAATTTCAAGTCGCTGAACCAAAGCACCAACTGGGCGAGTGTACCCATTCCGAACAAGATCAGCATCACCAAAAGTGATAGCTGGAAGGTCGAAGGCAAGTTCGAGTTTGCCACAGAAATTGTAGCGAGGGAGTTTGAATGAAATGCGATTTCCAACACTATTTTCAAAAGTATTGCTCGGGTTCACAACAACAAGAACGGGCTTAGACTTGGATTCAAGACCAAGCATTAGGGAGTTATCCAGAAAGAAGGCCTTGGCCTCCTCTGGGGTTGTTAGGGCTTCTTTCAACGAAAGGCGCTGGAGGGTCGACGTAATATCCATGATTTTCTCTTTTATTATACTGTAACATAAAAAAATTACGAATGAACCTTGTGTTTACCCAAAACTCGCAATGATTGGATATGTTGGATGACTTTGTGACATCCGCATCTTAAAGTATTCATAGACAGGGTCGCCTGCTGGCTCCTCCCCATATCGAATTTCAAATGTGAGGTGGACAGGTTGACCCTCAAAATCGATTGGTTCGTTTATAGCATTTACTATATCCACAGAGAATGTAGACAAACCCATTTTTTTGTTATAGTACTTGTAAAGTGGGTGAGATTCTGTTGAATTGTAAACCACATGCTCACCGTAGTCCTTGTCAGGAACCACGATTTTGTGGAAGTAGCCTGTCAGGAGACCATCCCCACACTGAACCAGATCTCCCAATTCTTTTACTCTGACAAATAAAACACTGTCCCTTGTCTTTTCAGGCTCAAACGAAGATATAATACCATTCACCCGTTCACCAGTAAAGATGCCATCAGTAAGAGCATTATAAACCTGTGATTGAATTGGGGAATTTCCATATCTTCCGTTTTCTCTTTTATTATACTGTAACATAAAAAAATTACGAATGAACCTTGTGTTTACCCAAAACTCGCAATGATTGGATATGTTGGATGACTTTGTGACATCCGCATCTTAAAGTATTCATAGACAGGGTCGCCTGCTGGCTCCTCCCCATATCGAATTTCAAATGTGAGGTGGACAGGTTGACCCTCAAAATCGATTGGTTCGTTTATAGCATTTACTATATCCACAGAGAATGTAGACAAACCCATTTTTTTGTTATAGTACTTGTAAAGTGGGTGAGATTCTGTTGAATTGTAAACCACATGCTCACCGTAGTCCTTGTCAGGAACCACGATTTTGTGGAAGTAGCCTGTCAGGAGACCATCCCCACACTGAACCAGATCTCCCAATTCTTTTACTCTGACAAATAAAACACTGTCCCTTGTCTTTTCAGGCTCAAACGAAGATATAATACCATTCACCCGTTCACCAGTAAAGATGCCATCAGTAAGAGCATTATAAACCTGTGATTGAATTGGGGAATTTCCATATCTTCCTGGATCAAGACCAAGCAATCGGGCAGCACTCAGTAACTTTTGGATCGTTTTCTGGTTTGGATTTCCAGCGTTAGAGAAGGCTAAATAGAAAGGTTTCTCTGAGTGGAATATAATCCGTTTTAGTGACTCATCCCATTTACAGCGAATAGATGGTTCCGGCTCTCTATCATCGAATTTCGCATTAATTACATTTACCAATTGCTGGTGGCTTTGAATGGGTTTTTTGCGGCTTATAATTAATTGCTTCCAAGGTTCGAAGCCGGCCGCTGGTCGAGTAGTTGGAATGCCATCAATGCCAGCACCATTGAATTCTTCACTCCAAAAAATGCTGAATGAATTATCAATTGTAATATCCCCTGGTTGCGTTTCACCACTCACCATAGGGATACTATTATAAAATTCGGCTGAGACCAGCCTGACAGCCCTCACATTCTCATATATGTTTGGAAGTCGAGCTACAAAGCTGGAAGTAGGACCGTCACCAGAGATTGTATTAAAAGAACTCACCTCAATGTAGTCCACGGGCATTCTCCTTTTATCTATATTCATATATTAAAATGAACCGGCTTGTCAATGTTGATAGCAGGGATCGCAGCCAAGGTGAAACCGAAAACTCTTACAGGGTTGCCCTCACAACACCAGTAGAGAGACCTCGAGAGTGTAGGGTTATTTACGCAGAAATTCCAAACAGCATTTACAATAGTGTGGGAACAGATCATTTAATAGTGGAATTCACCTATCAGGATAGTTCTGTCACTGAAACAGTAACTTACAACATCTCCCCCCTGCCAACCGGTTATATCAATCAGGGACATTTTGGGGTCACCCAACCATACAACTATGGATTGAACTATGTGTTCTATGAGGAAACTATAGCAGGAAAAACAGTTGCTTTCGAATTCAAATTATACTACAATCCAACCACTTATAAAGTGGAGTTCTACAGTAACAGATTTTTCCGTATAAGAGCAAGCAATAAGCGCATTGGTAAGCTATTGGGTTTAAGCTCAACTGAGTTCCAGTCTTCATTTATGGATGACAATTCCCCCTCTCAATCTCCATATCGCCCTGAGAATTTTCTAAAGTATGATGGCAAACCTATCACACTCAATCACCCATTGTGGGGAACTACCTTTTCGGGATCCAGACTTTCGTCCACACCTCTTAGATATGTTTATTACAGCAATAAGATGGCAGATATGAATGCTGAGCAGTATACCCCCTATATAGCAATAAGATGGCAGATATATAGTTTTGTTTATTACAGCAATAAGATGGCAGATATATAGTTTTGTTCTGCCCCTCTGCTCGAATAAAAGACCAGTTGACCCCATTAGTTGATGTAGCCACACTGAAAGTCTTTATAAAAGCATTGGTGTCCCCTGACCCATAGGCAACCACTGAAGAGAGTTCAAAAGTGTATGGGAAAGCAACTTGAAGGTACTCAGTGGGGGTCTCCCATATCTGCTCTGGAGCAAATGCCCCAGCTTCCCAGCCAAATGATGAAGGTCGAGCCATGTGGGGCTCTTTACCTATCACAGAGGAGGAGGCAGTAAAGGCATCATCAGCAAGTTTGTACCAATTAGCATCCAAAGGTGGTGACAGGGTGAGAGTGGAAGAGATGTATGCTTTTGATGGGTTCTTTAATTCATAGTTTGCTACCAGCAAATCGCAAAGCTTATTAATCATGCTGTTGTTTGCTGCTATGTATGTCTCAGTGAACGAAAGCATGTCAGGGATTTTAGAGGTATCATCAAGGGACCTGACTATGTGATTTGGAAGAGGAACAGATAGCCTATAGTACCTTACATAATCCTGATCGTAGTTATAAGGTAGCAACTCCTCCATCTTGTCAAGAGCCGACAGCTCACTTGCTGCCATGAGCATGTTAATCAATGGGCTTCCATCTGTTGAGGCAATCCATGAGAGAATGCCCCAACTGTTCACAGTCTCATAAGCATAGCCGAAATAATCAGACTCTAAATATGGGTCTACCTCACCACAAGAGATGCTTATAACTATAATGTCATCATCATCACTGTAAATCTTCCTCGCATGGCTATAGCCACACACACTGGGGTTATTGTTTCCTGAGATAGCACCATCAATAAGGCAAGCAGTTATCCCATGATTGAAGTCAACTATACTCACAGGTGAAAAGGGTGATGAAGGGGGGTACGGAAAATTTACGGTAGCGCGACGATTACGGCGGCGCAGCGGGCCAGGTTTCCCACCCGTGGGTTCCTGATAACGCTGCGTGTCAAGCTGCTCGGAAAGTCGCGCGCCAGCTCCACCCGACCCCCGTAGCCAGAACGCGCTAGATAGACCAGCCGGGCGTGCACGGACAGCCGACACGAGCACATCATCACCAATCGCAACCGCCGAAGTCGGTAGCCCGCCCCCGGAGCGCCAGGCAGCCCCGCCAACCTCGCCGCGTCATCTTTTTTGAATTCCACGGACCCCGGACCCCACCTGCGCCCTGCGCGGAGCGCAAAGCAATCGCCCTGCCTCTCCCGATAGACGATAAGAGCTCTTAAGCAACTGAACTGCCGCCCAGTCCCGCGCATTGCGCCCCGATGCTGACACTCACTCACTGCCTGTCACACCGCAGACATGAGCCGATCATCCACGGACGACACACCGGATGTCGCCGCCATGCCCGGCGAACGACGTAGACCGTGCTTGCGCGACGCTCGCCGGCGCCCAGGCCCCGCGGGCCCACGCCCCCGCCCGCTTTCCCCCGGACTGGGCCCAAAGGGCGCCCACCTGGACTCCTCCCCCCCGAGGTCGGTACAGAAGCGTGTACGCTCGGACCCCCTGCCCCCCGTCCGCAGTCCGAGCCAGACGAGGCCCGCCCGGACCCGGCCTTCAAGCCGGCCCCCGCCCTCCCGCCCCAGCGCCCCGCCCTCGCCCTCCGGCTCCAGCGCCCCGCCCCCGCCCTCCGGCTCCAGCGCCCCGCCCCGCCCTCCGGCTCCAGCGCCCCGCCCCGCCCCCAGCTCCAGCGCCCGCCCCCGCCCCCCAGCTCCAGCGCCCCGCCCCGCCCCCAGCTCCAGCGCCCCGCCCCGCCCTCCGGCTCCAGCGCCCCGCCCCGCCCCCAGCTCCAGCGCCCCGCCCCGCCCCCAGCTCCAGCGCCCCGCCCCGCCCTCCGGCTCCAGCGCCCCGCCCCCGCCCTCCGGCTCCAGCGCCCCGCCCCCGCCCTCCGGCTCCAGCGCCCCGCCCCCGCCCTCCGGCTCCAGCGCCCCGCCCCGCCCTCCGGCTCCAGCGCCCCGCCCCCGCCCCCAGCTCCAGCGCCCCGCCCCCGCCCCCAGCTCCAGCGCCCCGCCCCGCCCTCCGGCTCCAGCGCCCCGCCCCCGCCCTCCGGCTCCAGCGCCCGCCGCCCCAGCTCCAGCGCCCGCCCCCGCCCCAGCTCCAGCGCCCCGCCCCGCCCTCCGGCTCCAGCGCCCCGCCCCGCCCCCAGCTCCAGCGCCCCGCCCCGCCCCCAGCTCCAGCGCCCCGCCCCGCCTCCGGCTCCAGCGCCCCGCCCCGCCCCCAGCTCCAGCGCCCCGCCCCCGCCCTCCGGCTCCAGCGCCCCACCCCCGCCACCCCTCTAAGTGCCCCGCCGCCCTAGCGCCCCGCCGCTCCTCGCGCCCTTCCCCCGTCGCCCCAGCGCCCCGCCGCCCCCCAGTGCCCTTCCCACGTCACCCCTCTCAGCGCCCCGCCGCCCTAGTGCCCCGCTGCTCCCCGTGCCCTTCCCCCGTCGCCCCGGCGCCCCTCCGCCCCCAGCGCCCTTCCGCCGCCGCTTCCCCAGGGCCCCGCCCCAGTGCTCCTCCACCCCTTAGCCCCCCGCCCTTTGCCCCGGCCCCCAGCGCCCCGCCCCGCCGCCCCCAGCGCCCCGCCCCCGCCGCCCTCTAGCGCCCTGCCCCGACCCTCGGCGCCCCGCCCCGCTCCCGGCCCGTCACCCTCCCGCCCGCCCCGCCCCGCCCGCCCCCAGCTCCCCGACCCAGCGCCTCACCCCCGCCACCCTCCAGCGCTCCGTGTACCCCACTCCCTGCCCTTCTCCCCCTCCCTACGCCTCGCCCCCCGCCGACCCCAGCACCCCGTGCGCCTCGCCTCCCCCCTCCCCCCCTCTCTTCCACAGGGCCAAGGACACCAACGCATCAGGCCCTCCTAAAGCTGTAGATCGATAGCTCACAGCTAGGATAAGATAGCAGGACGTCTTCCTTCTATGCCGCAGAGCATTTGCGCTAGCCTAGGCGCCCCCCCGGTCGACGTCACCGACGGGGCGGCGGTTGTTGTCCTTAATACGAACATTGCCCGGTTGGGCTTTTGCAAAAAAACTCACAGGTGAAAAGTAGGTGGGAGCAGCAGAGGTAGCCCTTGCTGCTATTTTACAGGGCAGAAAGTTGTAGTTGTTATCGTTTGTGATGAATATAGGTTTCATGTACTGAGTATCAAACGAAGTAATAACAATGTCCTTCAAGGAATCTTGAATAAGGGATTCGCCAGTAACAGAATTGATTGCGCTTTCTAAAGGAGCAACATCATACTTGGTGTTAAAAAGGGCATTTTCGATTATATTTCGAGGATTTGCGAAAATCAAGGGCAGCTGAGTGAGGTATATATTATGTAAATCATTGGCTGTGAGTTTGGGTTCGCCTGCCCTATCTGGATGCCTAATGTTCAACCCAATGGCAATGATCCCACCCGTGGAAGTTCCACTAACAAGATCCACAAGATCTATTATACGCCTGCCAGTTCGATTTTCGATTTCTTTGAGCAGTCTGGTAATGATAATGCCCCTTGCCCCGCCGCCTGACAATGCTAAACATACTTTCAAGGGCATCTAATACTTATAAGGAATTTTATAAATTCATATAGTAAAAGCCATGAGCTTTAATTACCCCCCAAATCTGGAAACAATTCAAGATGACAATTCCAGCAGCACAAAGCATGTGAACTTTGATAATATAAAAGTTAAAGGTTCAATATCAATCGACCACAGCTCTGACAGTTCTTCAAAGACTCAATCAAGGGAGCATGCCCTTTCCTTAAATCAAACCGATCCAGACAAGGAGGAGGTCAGTGTAGTTTTTAGTTTGGGCAATGTGAAAGCCAATCAAGTAGCAGAGATAAAGGCAACCAGAAAGAGACCCAGAAAACTCAAACCAAGTGGAACCCATCCAGACAATCCATCAAGGTGTGATAGTGGCCGTTTGATTTTCAATGTACAAGATGAGCAGGGCAAACAGAACACAGGTTTGAGAATTTATAATGAGGGCAGCACCACAAAAACAGAGGTTCCCCAAGTATTACAAGTGGGCCATTTCCAGAACACAAATCAAGTCTGTTCAACTAATGATGTATACCCCAAGGATATAACTTATGCTTTTGCCATGAATGAACCTTTTGGGTTCTTTACTCCAAATGATGTCCACCAGAAAAAGCCATCAATCACCATCAATAGTAGCCCCACTCAACCAGTGGCAATCCATTTACACCCTGATCTTGTCGAAATGGATAGGCACCTTTTACCATTGGTCACAAACACCAAAGACCTTGGAATCAGGACGAGGCAGTGGCGAAATATCCATGGAAGCAATGTGTATGCCAATGGTGAGAAGCTTGTCAGTGAGAAAACTATAAGGGAAATCTTTGAGCATTACGGTCCTGTTCCTGTCCCCTTTCCGCTTCCGTGGGATCCACCTGACCTTACACCAAAGAAGCAACCAGGGAGGGAATACACAGCAGAGGAAAATGTAGCCTTTGGGCAGCACATAGTTAGCTGGGAAAAAGTCAGAAACAAACCAGTATTTACAGATTACAAACAACCAGCTGAGGAGCTTTTATCGCCAGATGTAAATGTTATACCTCTTGAAGATAGGCGATTTGAAGAGGATAATGTCTTACCAGATGGTTTCGACCCAAATCTTGTAACTTATGATCGCTACGAACCTTTTGATGAGCAGCTTTTACCTGATGGTTTCGCACCTGATCTATTCGATTTTATCATTAATTGGGAAGATATTCGAAACAAACCAGAAACATACCCACCTGATCCCCACACTCACGTTTGGAATGAGATTGACAATAAACCTGATAGATTTCCACCTGTGGACCATAGGCATGATTGGGGAGAAATCGATGGAATACCAGATGAATTTCCACCAGCAGACCATAGACACACTTGGGACGAAATTGATGTACCAGAATTGTTCCCACCAGAAGACCACAGACACGATTGGGACGAAATCGACCAGCAACCTACTTTCGCATCAGCAGGTAATGCTGTGAATGATGGGCTACATGGTGTCGTTTTAGTCCACGCCATCTCACATTTCCCGTGATCATCTGTGGGTTGACCCGCAACAGGAAGATAGTTTACAACTTTCTCCCTTGTGAATACTATTTTAGGTCTTGCTCCATCATATGCGCTTTGATCTGTTACGTTTACTTGTATTGCTGCTGAAAAATTCTCTACTTGTCCTATTTCTCCTGGGTGATAATTCGTGACATATATACTGGGGAAAGTATCATTTACTCCCACATTGAAATCACCACTATACACGCCGTTTACGATTGGATCCCGTGGTAATCTTACAGCAAGAGTTCCCACCATCGGTGTGCCTGTTTCACCTGTGAATGTCCCATTGAGATTTACGTAATGATCATTCAAAAATAGCCTTTCAGGTGTATTAATCGATTGGTAAAGAGTGACTCCATTAAAAACGTTTCCGATTGCACTTAATTCTGCAAAAACGGGCTGTTCGTCTATTTCGCTCCATGGGTGTCTGTGGTTGCTATTGGTTATCTCTGAATAATCATGAGTATGTGAATCAGGTGGGAACGTTAATGGAGGATTTGTGATATGCTCCCATAAATGAGTATGCGCAAAGTCCGTGATTTGATCTTTTGTGTGAGTATGGGCAAAGTCTGTGATCTGATCTTTTGTGTGAGTATGGGCAAAGTCTGTGATCTGATCTTTTGTGTGAGTATGTGCGAAATCTGTGATCTGATCTTTTGTGTGAGTATGGGCAAAGTCTGTGATTTGTGCTTTTGTGTGAGTATGGTTCTGTATCCAACCCTGAACCACATTAGATGTAGTATAGTTTGGAATGGTAGCATTTGAACTAACTATTAAGTTTCTTATATGCACAAATTCAGACGAAATTCGTAGATTATCAGGATAATAAAGCGATTGCGTTTTTGGGAAACCGTAATAATCCTGAATATAGAATCTCACTCTTTGCTTCTCCTCAAATGTCAATGCTCTGTTGAATATAATATATTCAGCTATCACGCCAACAAAATTGTTTACACCCATCCGACTGAAAGTAGACGGTGGAAGGTAGTTTGTTCCTGTAACTGTGCCTAATTCTTGACCACTACAACCAAAACTAATGGTATTTGAAGTAATTGTAATGTCCCAATAGTTTGGCGACATGTCAGTATACGAAGTTGTATAATTAACTTGTGCTGCTGGGCTACTTACTCCATTACTTGTATAGGAGTTTACCCCCATTGTGTTTCCTGATATTGTTCCAAATGCAACTGTATGTGTACCGTCCGGCGAATTGAAATCTAAAAACGTTCTTGTAAATCCATTTCTTCTTTTTTGCAAAAGTGGACGTCGCATTGATACACCACGGCACATGTATCAATGTTCTACGTGACGCGCCCTTCCGACCGGTCATCTATCTAGCCGAAGATGCTAGCGAGGTGCCGGCCATGGGTCGCTCAATATGGGAGGTTCGCCTGAGTGGGGGAGCCATGGTTTTCGGGGATAGCCGTAACCAGACCCGCGCGCCCACCCCTTGATCAACTCCTCCATCCCTCATGAGCCCTGGAAGTGAAATGTCTCGCAGTCCGCCGCCCTCCCTTGTCGCCGCTCCGCCACCCCTCCTCCTCCTCACTCTGCCTCCTCCCTCCTCCTCACCTGCGCCCCAGGACCCCGATTAATCGGTGTCCCGTTCTGTCAAGGTGAAGAAGGTGGTAGGAGGAAGATATGAGGAAGGAGAGGGAGTGGGCGGAGGCAGCGGTAGGGGGTGGGCAGCGGATGCGGGGCAGGGCAGGGAGCGGTGCCGGGACGGCAGAGTGGAGTGAGCGTGGGCACTGACAGGCGGCGCAGAGAGCGGGGAGTGCGGAGGCGAGGCGGGTCGCGAGGGGTCAGGAGGGGTCGGTCTGAGTAGGGGGGGTGGCCGAAGCCAGAGGGGTGGCCGAGGCCGATGGGGTGGCCGAAGCCGGGGGGGGGGCCGAAGCCGATGGGGTGGCCGAAGCCGAGGGGGGGGCCGAAGCCGAGGGGAGGGCCGAAGCCATAGGGGTGGCCGGAGTCAACGAGGGGTTCGGCACTTGTGAGTCGGTTGGGGCTGGGGAGGAACCGTAGGGGCCGCGGGGCGGCACCGTGCGGGGTCCCGGTCGGGGGGCCGGCTGAAGCGAGGAGGGGGGGGAGGGTCGGCTACTTGAAGCGTCGTTAGTGGTTTGTACACTCCAGGTGCGAAGAGGGACGTGATTGTGGGTTGTCCAGCAGGTATCGACACCGTTCGCGCTTTTTTGGTCCCGCGCTTGGGGTCTTGCGACCGGCTGCCTTTCTTTTTGCCGTAGGTACGGGTGGGGCGGGTGCAGAGGCGGGAAGGGGAGGGGTCATGGGGCGCGGGCGTTTGGGTGCCGGGGCGGGGGGAGTAGCGGTTGTCCGTTTGCGTGAGGTAGGCAACGGGCGAGTTCGTTTCGAGGGAGGGGCCAGGGGGAGCGTTGGGGCGGGGCGCTTGGAAGGTTGAGTAGCGGACGTAGGGCCCGCGGGCCGAGCGGGCAGGGTGCCATTGTCGGGGTTCTTGTGGGAAGGCTGCGTTGGGGGTGCAGCAGGTTGGGAGGCAGGTCGAGAGTATGGGGTGGTCTCTGGGCGAGCGGGGCACTTTCCCCGTCTGGCGTCGGAGTGGGCCTGGAGGGCAGCTGCGGAGGCAAATTGGGTGCCACAGGTGCAAGAGAAGTCAGATGTCCCGGCGGTGGGTCCTGCATCGGGCGGTTGGGGGGAGGGAGGGCCTGAGGGGAGGGGGCGGCCTGGGTGAGGGGGCGGCAGGGAGTCGTGCTATTGCTTGGCGGATATTTTCCAGGAGAACCCAGGGTTGGCCTTCCGAGTCCAATCCGCAGCAGAAGTCAGTGATGGAGATGGTATCATGGAGGGAGGGGGTGGGGGGGGCGGGGGGGAGGGGAGGGACTAGGCGGCTGTACTGGCGGCGAGCGGGAGGGTTTGGTGTCGGCATGTTTGCGGTATCGACGTTTGGTTCTGTCAGTGATGCCTTGTCGGAGCTCCCAGGCGTGGTTGCGGGCGCAGCGGTCCCTCCAGATCGCACGGAGGTGTTGGTCGAGGAGTAGCGCTAAATCTTTTTGGATTGACATTGTGGTGGTCTTGTTGATGCCCAGGGCTGCGCAGAGGGCGGGCAATCCTGCCGGGGTACCGAGGCGCAGGAGGGCAGGGGCGGGGAAGGGGAGTATGTCAGCCAAGGCCGGGCTAAGCTTTGTCCATAGGGTATCGGTAAGACCTGGGGGCGGAAAAGGGCCGGATTTTCGGTGGGGGAGAGGAGGGCGGAGTGGAGGGGAGAGGCGGGGTCAGGGGAGACGAGGCGGAGGAAGGGAAAGAGTTGAAAAATAGTGTCGTCGTGTCCTAAGGGTTTGGGCGAGTGGCGGAGAACCCGGGTGCGGAGGAAGGTCACGAGTGCATCCTGGAAAGCTTGGAGGAGGAGGCGAGCGGCGGGGCAAGTAAATATGTGAATGAAGTCTTCGGGGGGTGGGTTGTAGGGTCGGGCTGTCTGGGGTCTGCGGCTCTCGGTGGGAAGAGGGCGGGGGGAGCCCGGGGGGTGCACGTGGCAGGGGGCGGGAGGGTGGGGGTGGGGAAGTAGGGTCCTCGGGACTGGGGCAGGGTGGGGGGAGGTGACAGAAGGGGCAGTGGGCGATACCGTCAGGAAAGAGAGGGCCGTATAGGTCGGGGTCGTGGAGGAGGCGGACGGTGAGGGAGGGAGGCCTCCAAGAATGCACTGGAATCTGACTTTGCGGAGGTGATCGCCTGTGGGGGTACGGCGGTCCGGTGGCTTGTCGGACACGAGGGAGAGGGCTGGGGCGAGGGTAACGTGAGGATTGCTGAGGACGGCCCCCGCGTTGCGAAGCTGGCGCCAGTCGAGGTATTGGGAGAGGGAGGCTTCGGCTAGGAAGTGAGAGCGGGGGTCCCCCTCAACGCGGTATGCATGGAGTCTGCCTCTGTAAGGCTCGGCTCCTGGAACTGGGCCTTGGGATGACGGGGGCGGGAGGCCAACGCGGATGAGGAAGCATTTGAAACTGTGAGGAATGAAGAGAAGGGCTGAGAGGGGGGCGTCTGGGGCCGTTTTGGCGAGCTTGTCAACGGCGTCATTGTGGCAGTTGTCAGGAGTATAGGCTGGGTTCGGGATACGGCTCTTGGCCGGGTCCTGGCCGCCTCTTTCTTAGCGGCCGTTTTAGATGCTTTGGCGGACCGTGGTGGCGGCTGGGCGGCGTCGCGGTGAGCGGCTTCAGCTAGGATGGTCGCCGCCTCGAGTGGGGTCACGTGGGACGGCCGGAAGAGACGGCGTGCTGTTGCGGAGGCTTCGTTGCGGGCCAGGTCGGCGAGCTGAGAGGCGAGTTCTTGGGCGTAGCGAGCACCGGGAGGGAGGGGGTGGCGGGCCCTGCAGGGCGAGGCGGGGTAGACTCAAGCACAGTTGGGGAGCGCGGGAGGGCTGGGCGGTCGGGGGAGGGTGGTGGGGAGTCGAGGGTAGGGAGGGTGCCGCCGGTGGAGACCGGGGGGCGGCGTGGCGGTCGGTGGCGCCCCGGGAAGGTCGGTGGGGGTCTGAGGGCCGGGAGGGCAGGGCCACAGCATATAGGGTCGAGGGTGACGGACCCGTAGCAGAGGCTGAGGGCAATATATTCACGGTATCTGCGGAGCGCAGCATTGTCGACCTGAATGTAGGCTGGGGGGCGGGGCAGGTCCGACGGGGCAAGTGCTGAGGAGCGACTGAGTAGGTCAGCTGTGAGGAGGAGGAGAGGGCCGCAGGCCGTGCTGTTGGGAGGCTGGAGAACGGAGAGGGATGTCTCCGGGCGTAGGTAGGTCCATCTGCAGAATGGAGTGAGGGGGAGGGGAGAGCCAGAGTCGCGTTGACTCCAAGTGGCCGCCAAGTCTTGTGCAAAGGAGACAAGGTGATCAGGGACGTCGAGGGAGCCGTTGTGAATGTAGAACGAGCGCGTCTGAGGAAATAAAGCAAGTAGGTGCCAGTGTCCCGGGGGGCCCTGAGGGTGCCGGGATCTGCCTGAGGGAAGGGTCGGCGAGGGGGCTGGTGGGGCATGATGAGTGGGGCGATAGGTAAGGATGGGGACAAGGACGAGGCGGGCATCGAGAAGGCGTCCGGGGGGAAGGTAGTGGTGCAGGGGGAGGGGGCAGAGCCCGAGAGTCAAATTGAGAGGCTGCACTAGCGGGGTAAGAGCTGGACGACAGGAAGTAGGTAGGGTGAGGCGAGGCCAGGGCGGCTTCGCGGGAGGAGAGCATGTCAAGGAAGGCTTCCACGAGGGGAGGCTGAGGGCGGCATTCGGCCGGAGGTGGATAAGGTCGCCTCGTCGAATGAGGGAGTGGCGGTGAGGGTCAGGTCGGGGGGCGGGTGGGAGGGGGGTTTCGACATGAGGGTTTGCTCCGCGCAGTAATCATTGTCTGCAAACCGGAAGGCATTCCCCAGCCAACTTTTCTCCGCCAGCGTCAGGGGCGAGGGAGGGGAAATTCAGTCGGGTGAGCGGGGGTTCGGCCTGGGGAAGCAGTTGGTCGGGCCTCGGCGCCGGGGGGCGTGGGGGTGGGGAGGGCAGGGTGGGGGGGGGTGGGGAGCTGCGGGGAGGAGGGAGGGAATTGGGGACCGGGGGTTACCGGTGTAAGGGACGGGGGGGGAGGGAGGACGGAAGGGAGGAGGGGTGGGGTCTCGCTTGCGTCTAACCGGACGGCGGGCTTTGGCTGCCGTGTGCTGGGAAGGGCGGGAGCTGGTGCGCGGGGTCATGCGCTGTCGTTTTGTTGTGAATGCCGGGTCGTTGGCCTGGACTGTCCCCAGGAGGACCTCAGGGTCCCGGAGAAGGAGAGCGGCCGCCCAACGCTCCCGGTAGATGGGGGCGTGGAAGGGGATGGGGCGGCCCGTCCTTTGCCGTACAGGTGGACTTCCTCACCGCGGCCAATGAACTCAGCAGCGGTCATGACGAAGAGAGCGTCTTCACCCGTGTGAACGTTTTTCCAGGCTTGTGTGGGGAAGGTGCTGGTGTCGTACTTCCAGGCCGAGCGTGGGAGGAGTCGCCGGGGCGGAGAGTCGCCGTCCACCAGTTGATGACCCAGTCTTTAAGAGGGCCGTGACGTCGGAGGCGGGTTTGCGGGTGACGTCCAGGATGCGGATTTCGCGGAGGCGGGCCGAGATGATTGCTAGTCGCCAGGGTCGGGACCCAGAGGGGGCAGGGGGAGGAGAATATAATCGTATTCCGTTGGGGAGAAAGGGTGCGGGACGTAGGGTCGGTCCAGTTGTGGCTGGCCTGCGCGGGCTTTGATAGAAAGGGCAGTGGGGGCTGTGCCCATGAGGATCGAGGTTGCGTGGGAGGACGAGAGGAAGAGGCACTTGGGGGTGGTCGGGGCATGCAGGCGGAAGGAGACTTGGCGGTTTTGGAGAAGTCTGAAGAAAGCGTCGACGGGTTCTGCAGGTATGGGTTGTGCGAGGAGAACGGGTGTGGCCAGGTGGGCCCCAGACCGAGGGTTGGGGTCGATGAGGGAGAGGGGGGCCGCTTTAAGGGCAGCCAGGCGAGATTTTATGCCGTCGAGGAGGGGAAGTACTCGGCGATCATACCTGGGGCCGTCGGGGTCGATGGCAGCTGAGTAGGGGATGGCTCGGCGTCCATAGCGTTCGAATAAGACAGGAAGGGCGCCGGTTTGGTCGCGGAGAGGGAACGTGGGTGGGGGGCCAGGCGGGGGGGGTGGGGTGGCAGTGCGGGCAGGAGAGGGCGGGTCCCCGTGCCCATTGTTCTGCGATCAGGGAGGAAATAGGGGTGCCCCACATGCCAGGGTCGCAACAGTGGTACGCGACCAGAGGGGTGCCAGCCTCGGTCTGGGAGGTGGGGGCGAGTGTAAGGTCCTCGTCCCAGTACCAGGCGGGGAGAGGCGTGTCACGGTCGGCGGGGACAGCGGGTTTGCAGAGGGAAGTGGGGTAGAAGTGCCAGGTGGGGCCGGAGCCCCTAGGGTGGGCTAAGTAATAGTCGAGGGCGAGTTTCCTTGTAGGCCCAGGATCAGGGTGGTCAACATCAGGGGCGTCCTCGGGGAGAGGTTGAAGGAAGATTGGGTTGGGAGGGGAGCAGCACTGGAAGGAGATGTTGTGAGTGATGTCTCTGCGTCCTAAGGCTGCAAGGAAAGCGGAGTAGGCGCGGAGGATGTCACAGTCCGAGACGATAGTCAGGTGTTCGTCGGAAGGAAAGAGAGTATGAGCTTTGGGAAGTCGGATGCAGCGGTTCCAGATGACGGTGTCCTCCGCCATGAAGGCGCGTTCAAGTCTGGCGGACGCGAGGGGGACAAGGTCAAGGACCAGATGGGTGTTGGTAGTCTCGGAGGCATCTACATAGTCAACAAGGTCCGCTTGGCAGCGGAGGAAATGGTAGTCGGCGGGGCTGTCAGCTAGGATATATGTGCGAATGTGCCGGCGAGGCGGGAGGAGGGACGAGAATAGTGACGGAGGGAGGGGCGGGGAGGAGTCGTCCGAAAAGAGGAGTCGGGCGTCGGGGATGTCCATTCCACCAATATAGTGGTAAGGAGCCGAGGCAGGGAATGTCTGCGGGGCGGTAGGAAGGGGGGCAGCTGGTCCGCTGCGGGGGACACGGGGTCGGCGGGGGGAAGAGGGGGCCGGGCGGCGGGTCGTCGTTGGTGTCGGAGCCGTTGCAGGTGGCCGCGGGATGGTCTTTGGTTGGTGAGAGGGGACCCACTGAAGCGTGACTTGGAAGTTCGGGTCTTGGGCGATACGAATGGCGTATTGCGTTCGAGCGTTGAGGAGAAGGGCCCGTCCTCTCGGCGGAGCAGGGTGCGGAAGTTGATGGGATGGAGAAAGATGAAGGGTCTTGAAAGGCGAAGGCTGTCAGGGCTCGGATAGTGTTCTGACTGTCCGTGATAATTTTCCCGCCCGTGGGCCCGAAATACGTGAATGCTGCGGAGATTGTGCCTGCTAGCTCTCCCAGGTTCACGTTATGTTGGACGCCGGGGAGGCGGTGGGCGAACTCGATTTTGTCAGGCAGGTCGGGATTATTTTCGAGGGGTGCAAGGCCGGCGTAAGTGGTTCGGACAGAGGCGGAGCCCTGTTTTTGTGTGCTGGCGTCCGTGTATATTACCCGGGGAGTAGTTCCGGAGGGAAGGGGTGGGGAGTTTAGTGCGCGGAGTGTAGGGCAGAGCTCTGCGAAAAGGGCTCGGGAGGTAATGAAAAGGAAGTCGAGCCCGGCCGGGGATTCATAGAAGGCGCGGTCGGCTTGTGATGTGGGGGTCATAAGGCGTGGACGTCTCTCGAGGGCAACATTGGTAGCTTGGGCCTCCGCTCGGAAAGAGTCCCACCAGTCAGTTTCCCGGAGCCAGAGATCGATGAAGCCAATGTGTGTGATTTCGCGGGGGAGGTTGGAAGGGGGGAGTTCGGGGTCATATTGAGCAGGAGGGGTAGCTGAGGAGGGGTCAAGGCGGGCTGTTTTAGCTGCGCGTGTGGGTTGAGCACGGGGGGGATGCTGCCCTCTAGAGTGGGAGCATGTGAAGGCGGAGGTGGAGTCGGGCAGCTGCCGGGAGCGGGTGGGCACCGGCCTATTGAGATTGGAGAGGCTCGGAGACCAGCCCTTCGATTCGCACGACGAGCCTGCCGGGATTCGGCGGACGTGAGATGCGTACTCGACCCATCGGCAAGCAGTCGTAGAAAGGCCCAGCTCGCGATGAAGCTGTTCAGAGCCGCAGTATTTTGGGTGAGGGCAAAATTGGAATTCCAGTCTGCGTTCACGCCAGGCGGGGTCGAGCTCAAGCGCCGAAAGACCGGGGTCGCGCGAGGAGAGGCCATCATATGGGGTGAGGCAGTAATGGACGAGTTCCACCCCATAGTTATACTCTGAATCCCGGGGGCAGTTGGGGTCCGCGTCAGGGTCTTGTAAATCCATTTCTTCTGTAAGCACCTACAAAGAAAAAGGTCATACCATTTGACCAATCCACAGTGATGGGGTAGTTCATTGTAAAGGGAAAATAAGCAAATGTTGAGGGCGTCTCTACAACGGTTCGATTTTTGTAAGCGGGTCTCGAAGTAGTTACTACATTTCCTAACCATGGTATCTTAGTTTGAGAGATGAAGGGTGTAGCTGTTGTTGCTCTATTTTGAATAAAGTAATAATACGGGTTAACACCAACAGGGACTTCATTTAATCTTGCCGTTAGAAGGCAATTCGGTATGGTTTTAGCGGGGTCTGTATTGGAAGTGACAGGATAATAAGGTGTGTCATATGTCACATTAACAATTGTCCCATAGGTTCCTATCTCAATATTGCTGGAAACTTTGAGACTTCCTGAAATGGTTACATTATTACTTGTGTAAAGGTTGCTCGTGTAAATATTACTGGTCACTGTGAGATTTCCATTTACTTTCAAATTACTGGTCTCTATGTTGCTACTGTAAATATTACTATTAACTGTAAGGTTTCCTGTGATTGTCCCACCAACAAGCGGAAGATATTTTGATAATTCCGCGGCAAGTTCAGGTTTTGTTACATAATTTCCAAGCATCGCAAGAGTTACGAAATTGACAAGTATTACAGCGGTAAGGTAATCTTCCGTTACGATTCTTGAAATATCTTCATTGTGTATGTTTTTGGCGCTTGCTCTTTGATTGATTTCTAATAAACCTTCACCAACGCCACCGTTATATTTCGTTTTTATCCATGCTATCTCACATCTTTTGTAATCATCGCGATCTCCTATAAAAGTATTTGGTAAAAGACGCTGCCGACTAAATACTAATTTGGGTCTCGATTGGTCAAAGTCGCTAACATCTGTTACATTAATTTGTATTGCTGCGTCTTTGTTATCGCAACTATTTGGATCTAATGGAAGTGACGGTAGCGGAGGTAATACATTTGTCATCTCGATATCCTCAGGATAGTAGCTTGTTAAATAAATTCCGGGTTTCGTCTCATACAGACCAAAATTACCACTAATTGGTAAAATGCCTTCTCTTCTGGGTGGTCTAATGTATAATTCGGCTTCCATTCCCGTGCCTGCTTCTATTCCCATGCGATTAAGGTAGTGGTCATTTAATTGTAATCTTTCTGGTATTGTATTACTTTGGTAGAGACTTACGCCATGTTGGAAATCTGTTAATATATTTCCTGCTGATGCAAAAGTAGGTTGCTGGTCGATTTCGTCCCAATTATGCCTATGATCTTCTGGTGGAAATTCAGTAGGTATGTTATCGAGATCTTCCCAATCGTGCCTATGGTCTTCTGGTGGAAACTTTTCAGGTTTGCCTAAGATCTCATCCCAATCATGGTTGTGATCCTCTGGGGGAAACTTTGCTGGTTTATTATTAATTTGTTCATAATCAGGGAAACATTCCCAAATCTCTGGGCGGAATCCATCTGGTAATAATTCTTCATGTGGTTCATAAGGTTGCTCATAATCCACAACTGGTGGTTCAAGACCATCTGCTAAATATTCCTCATGGGGTTCATAATTCTGCTCATAATCCACAACTGGTGGTTCAAGACCATCTGCTAAATATTCCTCATGGGGTTCATAATTCTGCTCATATTCATATTCTTGTGGGTCGAAACCGTCAGGTAAATACTCTTCCTCTTCTGGAACGAATTGGTAATCATCTATCTCCAAAATGTCGATTTCAGGTGGTAAATATTGTTCGTCTATTTGCTTTTTTGGTTCTATAATAGGTTTGTTTCGCACCTGTTCCCAACTTACGATGTGTTGACCAAACGCAACCGTTTCATCTGCTGTGTATTCTCTTCCTGGTTGTTTCTTTGGTGTAAGATCTGGTGGTCCATTTGGATAAGGAATAGGAAATGGAACAGTTGGTCCATTAGGTCCGTAATGCTCTAAAATTTCTCTTAAAGTTTTCTCACTAACAAGTTTCTCACCGTTTGCATAAACATTACTACCATGAATATTTCGCCATTGTCGCGTTCTAATACCAAGGTCTTTGGTGTTTGTAACCAAAGGTAAAAGGTGCCGATCCATTTCGACAAGATCGGGATGTAAATGTATCGCTACTGGTTGAGTGGGACTACTATTAATGGTTATTGATGGTTTTTGTTCGTGAACGTCTTTCGGAGTAAAGAACCCAAAAGGTTCATTTTTTGCAAAATCATAAGTAATGTCTTTTGGGTATACATTATTTGTTATACATACTTGATTCGCATTAGGAAAACTACCTACTTGTAAGATTTGTGAAGACTCGACGATTGGTGTACTACCTTCATTATAAATTCTTAGACCTGTATTCTGTTTACCTTTCTCATCTTGTACATTAAAAACTAATCGCCCGCTATCGAAACGTGTCGGAATATCAGGATGGGTTTTACTTGTTTTAAGTTTTCGTTGTCTTCTTGTCGCTTTGATTTCCGCAACCGCATTTTTTTTAACATTGCCCAAACTGAAAGCAATACTAACATCTTCTTTCTCTGGATCTGTTTGATTCAGCGATAAAGCATGTTCTCTGGCTTGCGTCTTACTGGGTTTATCGGCGCTCTGATCGATAGAAGCCGACCCTTTGATGGTGATATTATCAAAATTCACATGTTTCTGATTTGTTTTACCACCACTTCCTGGTATTGTTTGTAAATTTGCTGGATAATTAAAACTCATCCTTGCATGCTCTACATATAGAGATTTATTAAATTCCGATAAAGTAAAGATGCCTCAGAAAATCTTTTTAGCGTTGTCGGGCGGGGGTGCGCGTGGTATTATCATAACAAGGTTGCTAAAAGAAATTGAAAATAGAACTGGTAGACGTATAATAGATCTTGTCGATCTTGTAAGCGGAACATCCACAGGTGGTATAATTGCTATTGGGTTAAATATCAGACATCCTGAAAGACCCAATGAACCTAAACTTACTGCTAACGATTTGCATAATGTATATCTAACACAACTACCATTAATTTTTGCGAATCCGCGAAATATCATCGAAAATGCCCTTTTTAATACAAAGTACGATGTTGCACCATTGGAAAGTGCGATTTACTCAGTTACTGGCGAATCGCTCATAAGAGATTCTCTAAAAGACATTGTGATTACATCTTTTGATACTCAATATATGAAACCAATATTTATAACAAACGATAACAAATACAATTTTTTGCCGAATAAAATAGTAGCGCGTGCTACATCTGCTGCTCCCACATACTTTTCACCTGTAAGCATTGTAGATTTCAATAATGGCGTTATTGCTTGTCTGATTGATGGCGCAATTTCAGGAAACAATAACCCAAGTATATGTGGTTATAGTCATGCAAAAAAGATTTATAATGACGATGATGAAATTATAGTTATAAGTATCTCTTGTGGTGAGGTTGACGCATATTTAGAATCTGAATATTTCGGATATGCTTATGAAACAGTCAACAGCTGGGGAATTCTTTCATGGATTGCTTCAACAGATGGAAGCCCATTTATTAATATGTTAATGGCTGCAAGTGAACTTTCAGCTCTTGATAAGATGGAAGAGTTACTACCTCCGAATCTTGACCAAGGATACAACAGATATTTCCGCCTTTCTGTTCCTCTTCCAAATGATATTGTAAGATCACTTGATGATACTTCTAAAATTCCTGATATGCTCACATTCACTTAGACGTATATTGCCGCAAACAATGCTATGATCGATAGACTCTGTGATTTGCTCGTAACAAACTACGAGATTAAGAACCCTGTAAGATCGTATGTGTCATCCACTCTGAATAACATACCTCCCATCGACGCTAATTGGTATCTTCTATCCGATAATGCGTTTACCGCTTCGTCTGCGAAATTCGGAAAGGAGGCATTTAAAGCCCGCCCATCTTTATCTGGTTGGCAAGCGAATGCATCCGCAATTAACGGAGTATGGGAAACGCCAACAGAGTATCTGCAAATAGCATTCCCATATACATATGAAATCGCTTCGATAATTGCATATGGTTCAGGTATAACAACTGCGTTTATTAAGACTTTCAATGTTGCGACATCGCAAGATGGGGTTTCATGGTCATATATCAAGTATGAAGGTGTGAATAGGATGTTTGTATGTGAGAATATAAATAACGCTAACAACTCTGGGGATGTATCATATAACGGGGGCTTTCCGCTTGCAATAAACGATGTTTTCTATATAGGTTTCCCACTGAGAACAAGATATATACGAATATATCCGCTGGTATATATAAATGCCCCGACCATGAGAGTCGATGTGACGGGCGCATTTATTAGAAATGCATGATTTTGGTGCTGTCAGTCATTCCCAAACGCTAAAATCTCCAACTGAAACGAATTATCTATACCGTTCATATCAACAAGATCACCGTAATAATCACGAAACTCAACGGTTAACTCTTTAAGCACCAAATTACGATCGTTGATTTTTACATACTCGCTCACTTCTCCGGTGTGATAGATGTATTTCCCGATGTCCTGACTTAATTGTAATCGCATTATTGCGCCTTGGTTCTGCGGTTGTGATCGCGGTACTATATTATGGTTGGATGCAAATGGTGCGAGTTCTTTGATGTGCATGTATAAATACTGTTCAGCGTTCATATCCGCCATCTTTGGACTAACCGCTTTAAACGCCAATGCTAATGGATCTGCGCCTTCAAATGTAATTCCCCACTGTGGGTGATCTGGTGTTATTGGTGTTCTTTCATATGATAAGAAATTTTCAGATGCAAATCGCGACCTGTTTCCTTCAATAAAGTGTTGTACGCTTACTAATAGTTCTGTGGAGCTGAGACCAAGTAATTTTGCGATTCTATTGTTTGCTGCGATGAGTTCAAAAGGGAAATTACAATAAAACTCCAATTTGTATGTCGTCGGGTTGTAATAAATTTTAAAGTATATTGTTTCGGTAGCATTTGTTTCATAGTTTAACCCATAGTTATAAGGATGAGTGACCCCAAAATGACCTTGATTTATGTAACCACTCGGTAATGGGAATAGATGCTGATTAATATCAACGCCATTGACTTTATAACTTATGACAATATAATCGGTTCCAATCGAATTATAAATGCTGTTCGGAATCTCTGCATATAAAACTCGACATTCTCGCGGTCTGGTTATTGGTGTGGTGAGTGCAACCTTATAAGAGTTTTCTTTTTGTCCAACCTGTCGATCTCTACTATCGACATTGACAAGTCGAATCATTTTATTATATGAATATAGATTAAAGAAAATGCCCGTGGAATATGTTGAAGTGTCTTCTTTTAAACAGGTTGATAACCTGGACGCTCCGACTTCGCGATTCATTGCCGATCTCCCTAAAACCTTTGAGAGTGTAAGAGCGGTTCGCCTTGTTTCGGCTGAGTTTTATAATTCTATTCCAATCATTAGCGGTGATTCGGTCACTGGCGATGCAACGGTTGAAGATGCCTTTACAATCAATTATAGTATTGCAAACGCAAACGTTAATTCTACAAAAGCGCCTGCTCCTGGTTTTGATGAGTGGTTAAGTATTCGACCCGGTATAGGTCTGGGTTTGGATGTTATCAATACTCACCAAGAACTGGCGGATCGGATAACCTACCTTTTTACGAGACAGGTACCAAATCCCGGAATTGTTTGTAAATGGGACGCTACTAACAAGAGATTCATATTTCATGCTCCGCATGAATTCTATATTGCTTTTGTGCTGGATAGAGACCCGAAAGTTTCCGGTGCTGAGGCTGGAAACCGTCGCGCTCGTGTTTTAGGTCTTGATGCTGGACGCCGGGGTAATAGATATATCAAATCGAGTGTGTACACTGCTCAAACAGATCCCGTATTTACCGGTGCAAATGTACATGGGATCATTTCAACTTTCCCAACTGAAACGTGTAAGGATAATGTAATATTTGTGAGAGTAAAAGAACTCGGTGACCTCGTCCAATGCGCTGATGGTCTTCTCACTGGATATTTTCATAAGTTGTCCGTTCAAGATAAAAATTTCGCGGAACACATTATTTATAATTCAACAGAAGCAAACCCGCTATATAAATACTTCAATAATAAAATGTCACTATCACAATTAACGGTAGACATTGTAAACGCTCAGAATCAATTAATAGATTTCGAAGGTCAACCTGTGCATCTGACATTCGAAATCCGCTATGGCGATGAACCCGCCGGTGATCCCATTTATGAATATTTCAAAATGAGAATGAGAGAAACCCACCCCTTCTATCCAAATATTGCCGGATTCGCGTAAATTAAGGATCATTCACAGAATTTTTATATTTCTTTATTGTAAAAGATAAATCATGGATGTCACAACAACCCTCCAACGACTTTCCCTCAAAGAGGCGCTAACCACCCCCGAAGAGGCGAAGGCGTTCTTCCTCGATAACTCGCTTATGCTCGGTCTGGAAGCGAAGACGAAACCCGTTCTCGTAACTGTTAGTCCATCAACAACCTACGATAACAACGTTGGTCAACGCGTTTCTTTCAAACTTCCCCGCTACAATTTCATCGGTAAAATCGAACTCGCTTTTGATCTTCCCGAAATAACCGCTTTTGACGGTGATACCGACCTTGTGCGAAACGGTTACACTCGCCCCGTCGGTTCGCTTGTGCAACGCCTTGAAATCTCTTACGGTTCTTACACATTCCATGTCCCGTCAGATTTCCTGGCGATTTTCCCGCTGGTCTACTATTCAGAAGATCAATTGGCGAAAAAGAAGCGTTCTATGGGAATGCTCCATGGAATTCCCGCTCACGGAACCAACCGTAAAGGTGGAGCTCAGCACTGCGCCGTGTCTCCAAAAAAATACCCGCGAAAAAATCAAAAACAAATCAGAAAACAAACCATTCCCAGTAACCCAATCTTGAATATCAGTAAATCTCAGTAAGCCTCAGTAACCAAAATTGAATTAATCGAAGTTATATCATAATCTCGATTAATTATATCTTATCGAAGTTATATCTTTTTTATGCGCCGTGTCTCCAAAACAATTCCCAAGAAAAACAAACCATTCACAGTAACCCAATTCCAAATCTCACTAAATCTCAGTAAGCCTCAGTAACAAAAATCGAATTAATCGAAGTTATATCTTAAATCTTATTTATCGAAGTTATATCATAATCTCGATTAATTATATTTAATCGAAGTTATATCCTTTTTATCCGCCGTGTCTCCCATGAATTACAAAAATTTGATTGCTTTTTTAACATGCTTAAAAGTTATTAAACACAAACATATACCAATGGCTTGGGAAAAGCGCCAAAGAGATGTTAAGGAATGTGGATGTCACACAGTATGGGAAGTCCATGATTTCTTTAATGATGAGAGGGAAATGTATCAAGTTTATTGTGAGAAACACAAGCCAGTAACAAATAAAAAACAAACCATTCACAGTAACCACACAAAACAAAACGTAAAATCTCAGTAAGCCTCAGTAACAATTTAAAACCTCTTATTTTTTACTGTATTTTTTGAACGGTTTTTTACTGTATTTTTTACACTAGAAACAACGATAGAAAAGACAATAAAAACAATAGAATTGTAATTGCTTTTTAATCGTATATACGTCAATATATCAATGTAGTATATATGATAGATATCGTAGGAAATCGGTTTATAGTCATACCTACAACATTTCAATTTGTGTATATGTGATATATATATATGACGTCATGATGACGATGTATATGTATATGATATATATGACATACCACGTGACTCGGGAGATTATGACGATCACGGCGATGTGTATATTGTCATGATGTATATGTATATATGTGTGACGCAATCTGATTGGCTCACTGACTTTCAATGTATCCCCCTTCAACTTCTCCCCAGGTTTACATCACAGATCACATCTCAGATAACATCTCGATCAGATAATACCTCAGATAATACCTCAGATTATATCTCAGATAATACCTCAGATTATATCTCAGATAATACCTCATATATTAATTTTAAATTTGCTGGCTTCTGATTGGTTCATGCCACAGAGTAGGGACTTTTCATCAAATGCGCCATAAAATGCGCCATAAAATGCGCCATAAAATGCGCCATTAAATGCGCCATTAAATGCGCCATTAAATGCGCCATGAAAACCCGGGGAATAAACCATAGTAGGGTATATGATCTCACGGTTCAAGTTTCGCTCACGTTTCACCGAAGTTTCGGTAAATCGATTATCGGCATCTTCAAACGCTTGTATCTCATCACCAGATTATGATCTCGCAACGTTCTGCATATCGGTTTGAAGCGCTGTTTAAGCTCTACGCAACTGTGCAATCCCCACAGTATTTCAAGCTACCTTATTATACAACATTTCTCAAAAATCGTCCTTTCACACACTGATTGTGGTCATTTCTCGTTGAATCCGAGCCATCTGACCCCTTTTAATTGCTTTTCTCTTCACAAACTTCTTAAAACCCTTCATATCATCATCTGTTAGTACTGCTCTATCAGTATAGGTCTTGATATCATAACCTTGCAGGCTAGCTATGACAGTTTGGTAATTATAACCCCATAGTCTATGCAATTCCTTGTAGGTCTTCTTATCCATTCCACCATTGTACTCATCAAAGGCGCAATTGAATTCCTTTTCATTCCCAAGTATATTGAAAAATACAACGAACTCCACATTACGACGAATGGTAGTAGAAATTGAGCATAAACGCTGAACATTAAATATCACAGAAATTGAATAATGGCGACCGCTCGTTACCAATTTAGATAACACAGCCGAATTATGCATATCCAAATTGGAACCTATCATGTCATCGAGTATGATTACTAAGTTATTTCGTTTCTCATTGTTCTCGATTCGTTTCTTTTGCATACTGATCAATCTCAAAACAATGTTATCATCCCATTCCTCATAGATGTTATCTGGATGGGTGATGTCATTGAATTGCCCAGTAAAAGCTGTTGAACTAAATATTACGATCTGATCGATCTTGTCACGAAGCTCATAAAGTAAGTATTTTGTAAACATTGTCTTACCTGTATTGGAGCGGCCAACATTTAAAATTCTCGTTGGGATTCGAACTGTTTTGCTAGGATCAAACTCCGGTATATCATCTAAGTTTACTGTGTTATCCATTACAGTAATAAGATAAAAAACAAAATAAAGTACACACCTGCAAATAATTGCGCTTCCTACTCTAACGAAAGAAAAGAATCTACTTCCTTCGGTCGTTGCGCGCGGGCGAAACCGCGCTTAGAAGTTCGAGACTTTCAGGGTAGAGATGTTGTAGCCATTGAGTACCATAACATTGTGTCGGAGGGCATAGATATCAACCTGAACAGGAGCGGCATCAGTGCATCCGGAAACAGTGAGATCCATGTAACTCGAACTGCTGTTGAAGAAATCCTGGTAACCCATAACCGAGTTGTGGAGTGAATCCTTTCCGGATTTGGATAGAACAATTCCGTAAACATTTCCAGACTCGAATCCATAGGTGGTATTGCCAACTGAAACGCCCTTATAATGGGATGGAATGTGATTCATTGCCGAGAGGAAACCGGAAATGGGTTTGTTGGAGATATCAAGGGAGCGATTGTTGTGGAAGATCTGGAACTGATCAATCTTAACATCCGAAACATGACCACAGAAATCAGAATGAGTGTAGGTGTTCAGTTTGTTCACCTCTCGAACAGTCATAAGAATCGAATGAACCAGACCGGAAACATTAGCGAGTGTCACCTCAACCGATTCACCAGCATCAGCGGTTTTGAGCGCTCGGGTCTTCTTGTGGATGACCTCTGTGATCGGAATGCGAATGCCACCTTGTTCGTTCGCCATCTTCAAGAGTGTCTCAGCCTCAGCCGAAGCGATGTTAACGAATTGGCAGATCAGAGAGCAATCCGCAAAGGTAACAGATCCACCGGCGGGAACCTGGACAATTGCAGCATCACGGAAATCAACCTCAATTGTTGGCATATCCGCCAGTTTGCATAGTGGGAAGTAAGCATCATCCCAGAAAGCAGCGGGGATTTTAACAATGTATTCCATAGCCTCATCTGTGCTTTCACGATCAAGTTCTTTGAAGTAACCGAGAGAAGCATACATGCTGCCCATGGTAGCGTGATCAGTATCAACCAGAGCATTCACAGTAATCCAGTCACCAGGGATGATATACTTGAAACCACCATGAACAAAGCGGACCTCATTAATATAGGAAGAACCACCATTGGGGAGGGTGCAGGCTACACCACCACCAGTGGCAATCTTGAAATAGAGCGAAACACCAGCAAGGAGTTGCTTGCGAGGTAGATCAAAGTAAGCGGTATTCTTAAAGCCAAAAGTATTGCCTCGGGGACGAACTTGCTCGAGGAATGGTTTGTATTTGGGGTTGGTTCCAATCTGGAGACCAGGGGACAGATAAATTTGATCGGAACCGGGAGTTACGAGTAATTCCTTAAGGGTAGTTCCAGTGAGTGCCATCTCTTATGTTTAAAATACCAAAAGAAATTTTTAAAATGCTTTATTAAACAGAATGACGCGTTACTATCTCAATATTGATTCCAGGGACCGATCGGATGGAACCCCAACTAATTTCACATACAGACTCCCTTATGCGATCCAAAAGGTCAGAGCCTGTCGAGTAACGAACTTTGAGATGTTTCACAATCTTTACAACCTCTCTGAAGTAGGAACCCTCACCACTCAAACACTCGATAATGCTGGGAACCCAAAGAATAGAAACAACGAAGTCCTCCGAGGTGCATATACACCCGATTCACTGGTGAATTATCTGATCGCTCGCATTGGATCCCAGCCCTATAATCAAGCGGGTGGCGGAACTTACACTCGCCATTTCTATGTAACCTATGATCCCACAACATTGCTTCTAAGGTTTATGTGCGAGGTTCCATTCTCAATCACTATGAACACTCAACTCTTAGCCAATTTCTGCGGTTTTGAAAATGCAAACACACTTTATCAATCGAGTCCTCTATCATCTAATGTCACAGTTGGAGCCTTTACTTATGCTCACTACATTGATAGTGAAATGCCATTAGATCTCCTATTTAATTCCTATTTGCTTCTTCATGTTGATCCACTGAAAGGAAGATATGTGAGCAATAACAAACGAGATAACAATGCTATTGCAAAAATTGAGATTGACCAAACGGTTGGCAGTCTATTAAAATATGATTCATCGAATAATTCCATGATCGTTCACGAGCAGAATGGCTTGGTTGAGGTTGAGACTCTAGATGTGAGACTTTCTTACTGGAACGGAGCCACAGCAGACATTACTACCGACTGGTCGATGACTCTTGAACTGATTACTGAAGATGATAAAGATCTGACGAAGAAAGCATTGAAGAATGTCATAAAAGAGTTGGAGGGACTCTACCTGCCGTTCTCACGGTCATAGGAAATACTGTAGAATAAATTTGTCTCGATATTACAAATGGCTCGCAAGACTCAGCCCAAGAATTTCTTGTCCAAACCAGCCGCTGAAGCGGATGTTGGCAATGGTGAGACTGGAAGGAACTGGTATAAGAAATCGAAGGGAATCGCTGCATACGGAACTGGTGACCTCGATAAAGAAGTCCATAAAGAACGAAACCAATTCACCCAAGCCACTACGAAAAACAGCAACAATGATAATGCCCTGGTTGACCAAGTCCCATTGAACCGCATGCCCGGAGCCAAACGAGGAATCAAGAAAGGGCAGTTCAAATCATCCACAAAGGATAAGGTTGCCTCATCATCGACACTGCTGAAACTGCTTGATGGTGGCGAGAGGCTCTACTCGACCTATTCCGAGAAAGACCATCGCAACCGCTACTTTATTCGTTCAACCACTGGCGGACTGAAATCTGTGACATATCAGTATGCTAAAAGTCTTGTTGATGGCATTGCAGCAGAGACCAAAAACGAAAACAAGATCAAGGAACAGCCAATCACAAAGGAGAAGGTTGAGAAGAAACCAGAAGTAACCCATGAAGTCATCCCTGAACCTGTTCAAGTTGTAAAAGAATCACCAACCGAATTGATTGCAAAGACAATCGATTACCAAGACTCCAACAAAACGGATTTGCCGGTCCTCAATAAATCGATCCTTCGGGTTGCCACTTCGCAGGCTGATCCAGTCAACTCGATTCCAAATGCTGCTCCAATGGTCTCAGGGTTTGCCAAGCTCGGGATCAGACCTGGATATCGCCGTTAAGGATCATTTCCGAATTTAAAAAATCTTGAACATTGTTAGCGCTACGTAACCAATCCTATCCCGTAGGCTCAAAACTTCTTCATTTTTATGGAGGCGTTGTAGAGCGAAGTGAAATATCCATAGGTAAATCACTTTAATCACCTGTTCTACCGGGTTCAGTGGTAGAAACTTGCAGCCGACAAGTGAACCTTCTGGGTATCGGTAGCTTTATCATTTTTCCAGCATCTTCTTTCGTACTGGATGCTCTGCAATCGGGACCAAAATTTGACAGGAGTTTATTCGCTATATACAGACAGAAAAACTACTTAAAGATTTCTTAACATATATTAAGAGAGTAGAAAAAGACAAAATGCCAATCAGTGAGGCTCAGAAGCGTGCTACTTATCGTTATCGTAAAAGTGAAAAAGGTCAGGAATATTTAAAAAAGTATAATGCGAAATTCGCAAAGCAAATGCGTGATTTATACCATACTGATGAGTGTTACAGAGCCATGAGAATCGTTGAGAGTTCCCAGCGTCTCTATGCTTCCAATGCAGTCTGCTTTGTGAAGTATCTCTATGGTGTCCCGTATTCTAACCGTGGTCGCAAATCGAAATATCTCTGTTAATCGTTTTTCTCAGCGCGATCTGCTCTGAGAAACCCGTGGGAACCGCGCTGGAACCACAAATAAAATCATTCTGTTATTTTTAGAGTTCGATGATCGAGCCAACCCTTCGTTATTTTTATAAATGCCCTCGACTAAATATATTTTGTTGGAGACTTTTGGTTTTGCCGGTAAAATTTGACGCGAGTATAAAAGTATTTAAAGAAAACTTTTGTAGGTATATATTAATAGAGTGAACAAAGAAATGCCTCGACCAAGTAATCGAATTTCGAAGAATTTACAGGATGAGATTCTTGGTTACTACATGCAAGCAAAAGTAGAAGACAAATTGACCCGAGAGCAGGATATCTATTTCTTGAGAGAATTTACTTTCAAAGCAATTAGAATTCCAAAGTTGATTGATATCAGAGATACACTGAGAGGTATCGTAGAGCCTCGTTTGTATCGCAAGCAAGAGAAGAAGGAGAAGAGGGCTGAGAGAGCCGCTAAGAATGTTGAGAAGCAAAACAAGAAAGCGGAGCAAGCGAGAGAGCGGAAGCGCTTGACTCCTTTCCAGCAATTGATGGCTAACCTTCGTGAGTTTGTTGAAAACTCACCTGGAAACATGGTCACTCTGAATGTGAGACTCTTCCGTGAGTTGCAAGAGGGAGAACAGGCTCCCGCAAACGCGAACAGGGTCACTGAGAATGGTGTGACCTACATCGAATCGAAGAGGCTTCGGAACAATCGCCCCTTTGGTATCCAGTGTACCAAGGCAGCTTTTCTGAATGCTCTTGGTCTGGTTCAATCCACGTTCAATACGTTCCCATGTGTTGAGGGGACCGTCATTGCTGAATTTATTGCAGCAGTCATCGAGTTTAACTCGACCAATCAAGATTTCCGCTACCTAAAACTAATTGAGCAAGATACCTACCCCGATATTATGACAATTGAAAGAGTCATCACGACAGATAATGAAGAATACATCCCAAGAAATGAACAAGTTCTCAGAGACAATACAAACGCTCCCATGATTATTTCGAATTTCATTAAAAACGAAGGGAACCCCCAAGCCACCACATTCAAGGAAATGTTCTTAAAAGGTGACTCATTCAAGGTTGGGAAGTGTGTCTTTGATGTCCTCATCAAATGGTTTGGAGGAGCATTTGAGAAGGCTAAGACCAAAGGGAAATACAAGCGCATCGATTGGTCTTACAACGGACTGTTTAAGATGGTGAATGGGCGAGACCCTGTTGAAGGAGATGATTGGGGCATTTCTTTCAAGTCCATTTCGGAGAAGGTTCTTGACCCACTGCGCCTAGGCATGGTTACAATTGGAAAGGACGACAGGACCCCTGTCCCTGAACTGACTTTCCTGCCCAAGACCAGGAACACACACTTGACCCCTTCTGTTGCATATGTGAAGATTGAGAATGGTCACATGTATTTGTTAAATCACAATATTAAGGCTCTCACACAGTCCTTCAATGGCTCCAAGCCAAAAGATACCAATGTTCCACTCAGTTCTCGTTACAAGATTATAAAGCAAAGAAGGTTCAAGGAGTTTGCCACAAATCCCGATGACATTCTGAGAATTGTCAGGTCTGACAATCCAAAGAACCAATCGAGCATTCGAATCTGCTATGGTGGTTCACTGGATGAGCTACTCAGAGAGTTCATTGTGGTGCATAATTATCAGGTCCAACCTGGGTTCTCCCAAATCGGAAAGGCAACCCATATTCGTTTCACTATTGACGATAAGGATGTTGTCGTGACCCCACCTGGTAACGATACAGATGTAGAAACAGCTTTCGAGATTAGCTTCAAGAATGCTGAGTACAGAGATAAATTCGAGAAACTAAATCTGGATATGTATAGGTCTCTAATCAACACTTCCAACAAGAGTACTTACAATGAGCAAACCATAAATGCATTCAAGAATGGAGTGCAGACTGCCCTTCGTGGTCTCTTTGATGTGGATGAGGAGACCTTTGATGAAATTCGCTATAACACAGATATTTACGAGTTCGATATGTGCAAAGCATACCCTTACATTGTAGCCTTGATGATCAAATTCGTTCCTGTTCTCAGCAAGTTCGATGTCTTCAAGAGTGTGACAATCACAGATGCAGAGCAAATCGAGGAATACAGCTTCTATTACGTGAAACTGGACGACAAATACTTTTTCAAAGCCAAAGACAAGAACGGAAAGGAGTACGAAGCAAACACCTACAACAGATACAAGAGGATGATCATTGATTCCAAGTACAATGTCGTTCCTGGTTTGGTTCTCAAAAAGCATTTCGAGGATTTCAAGGATGACATCTCCATCAAAGCGGTTCTGCGACCTTACAAACTCATTCCCAACCTTGCAGGCAACACAGTTGCTCGAATCTTAGATAGCGACCTCGATCCTGTTGATAAGAAGCAGATCTTAGTGAGTGCGATTGGGCAAACTGGAAAGCAACGAAATAGCAGAGTGAAAACCACCATTTTCCACAACAGAGACGATGCGATCGAGTTCCAGAAACAGAACGGAGGGGAGGTTAAGATTTACCTCTTTGGTGAGACTCTTGCCACTTATGAGGAGACAGAGTTCGTTCTGTGTGAGGAAGAGATGACCGAACCCCATATCTACTATGTCAATCAGGTAGCAGAAAAGCAGCTCATTGATGGCTTCATGCCATTGTACACTACCCTCTTGTCAATTATGAGGATGTGTATGTATGAGAAGTGTGTCGAACTCGCTAAACAGCAAATCCGACCACTCGCTTTGAACACCGATTGTGTTTATGGGATCGCTTATGAACCCATTGCCCCAGTGTCATTCGATCGCAATGCCTTTGAGAATATTGGAAAATTCAGTGTGAAATGCTGCCCCAATTTTTCTAAAAAGTTTTCAGGTGAGAAGAAAGACCTCGAGGCAAAACGAATTCGTTACGGAAAGTTTGAGAGGGCGACTGACTTTGTGAAAATCGAGAACTACAGTTATACCAAACACTCTGTGGTTGATGAGTATGACACAACCGCGATTTGTGATTTGCTGGCTACACAAAAACGATGGGTTCTTCTCGGATCAGTTCCGGGAGTGGGAAAGACTCACATGACAGTTGAATATGGAAAGCGTTTCAGAAATCCCCTCTACATTGTTCCAACCAACAAGCGAGTGAAAGAAATGAAAGAGCAAGGATTGAAAAATGTGAAGACAATCTATGATGCCCTTCACCTTAAAATTGATGAGTCAAACATGGATGAAATTGTAGGAGGAAATGCCTCTGGTTTGGTAGAATTTGATTGCATTGTTATTGATGAGATCTGTCAGTTTAAGATTGGGGAACTGGCAGCCTTGGACCACATCATGAATGAGCAGTTCCCAGATAAGGTATACATTGCCACAGGGGACCCGTACCAAAACCCACCCATCCAAGATATGAGTGTTGACCAAGATGAGTATTACCTCGATATCCTCCATCGCCTGTTCCCCAACGAATTGTTACTCCAAGTGAACAAGCGACATGAGACTGAGGAAGATCGCAGGAAGGTTGAGCAAATTCGAATTGATTTATTCGAGAAAGGTTTGAGTGTAAGTGAGGTCCTTGCAAAGTATGGGTTCAAGGTTGTGGACGAATTGGAAAAGACTGATATTGGCATTGTTTACACAAACCGCAAGGGTGCAGAGGTGAACCTAGCCCTTCACAAAATGAACTACGGGGATAATGTTTCCATTTATGCTGGCGGCATCAAAGTTGTTGCAAAGACTCGTATTGCAAAGGGCGGAAAAATAGTTCATAATGGATTTGTCTACAAGATTGTCAAGCTCTCAAAGGACAGTTTCATTATTGCTGACATTGCCAACAAGAAAGATGAGATCGTTCTCAGCAGGGATGCAGTCAAACATTTCGCCCTGGCTTATGCAAACACCTGCCATGTTGTTCAAGGTGATACGATTCGCTGCAAAGGGAACAGGGTAGTCGTGTTTGAAACTGGGGCGCCATTTGTTTCAAAGAAGTGGCTCTATGTTGCTCTCACTCGAACCACAAGGCTGGATGATGTTGTTATTTACCATGATAATTTCGAAATGGCTCACTGGAAAGTGTGGAAGAGAGAGAATAACGAGAAGATATCGACTTACAAGGATCAGGACCGAGCAGCAAATAGACAATTCGATGAGCATGATTACATCACATGGGACTGGATCAAGCAGCGATATGGGAAGCAGTATGGGCATTGCCTGCGATGCTACAATGCCATGGACTTCGAAGATATCTCGGTAGATCGAATCAATAATGCTGTGGCTCATATTACCAAAAATTGTTTCCTATCTCATATTAAGTGTAACTGTGCCGCCCAATAATGGATAGTGTATTATCATTCAAGAAGTATAGGCAGAAACTTATTAATGAAAAGGTGAGTTTTGATGAGAAAGAGTTGAAAAAGAAATTCAAAAATTCAGAACTCCAGCAAATCTACAAGAAACCAAGGAAACCCAAATCGTTTCTTCGCATAGTAGCAAAGCCTAGATCGTTTCAAATCGATATAACATATTTCAGAGGGTTTCAGACTGCCAACAATGGCATTTTCAAAATGCTCAGTTTCGTAGACATACTTAGTCGCAAAGGATTTGTTTATCCTTTTAAAAACAGCAGTGAGATCCCGAACATTTTAAATAGGTTCAAGCAAGATGCAGGCAAAGTTAATGCTCTCTCTGGGGATAATGAGTTTTCCCAGGCAGTATACCGAAATTGGTGCAGTGAACATGGTGTAATGCTTTACACAGATGTGGCAAAGGATGACCACATCACAGTAGGAGATAAACTGGGGATAATTGATAGGTTCACTAGGACTTTCAAACAATATCTCAGGAAAACGATGACAGCAAAAGGAACCACGAAATGGATCGATCTACTTAGTGATGTAATTGACTTGTATAATAGCAGTCCCCATTCGGCATTGAAAAATGACTCACCGAATGCAGTGTATACAAATGAAGATAAACAGTTATTTATTTACATGAGGGATACTGTTCACAACAATCGTGTAAAGGAGGCTGATACTAATCAAGTGAAACCAGGAGACACAGTTCGAGTTTTGCAACCAAAGGGATTATTTGAAAAAGAAGGTGCGCAATTCAGTCAAAAGGTCTACACTGTTGCAAAGGCTGATAGGAATCGTTTCAAAGTCCTTGAAGATAATGATGGTGAGGAAACAAAAGAAGTGAAGAGGAGATTTAAGAAACAAGAATTGCAAAAGGTGAATAAAGATGATATCATTAAGATCCCATCACAAAAACGAATTCAGCAGGTTAATAAAACGAATAAAGTGAATCGATTGGTAGCAAAGGAAGGCATAAAACCCAATCGAAGTAATGTTGTAAGGAGAAGATACAATTTGAGAAGTGGTTTAACCAAACGCTAAATCATGGGAGACACGGCGGATAAAAAGGATATAACTTCGATTAAATATAATTAATCGAGATTATGATATAACTTCGATAAATAAGATTTAAGATATAACTTCGATTAATTCGATTTTTGTTACTGAGGCTTACTGAGATTTAGTGAGATTTGGAATTGGGTTACTGTGAATGGTTTGTTTTTCTTGGGAATTGTTTTGGAGACACGGCGCATAAAAAAGATATAACTTCGATAAGATATAATTAATCGAGATTATGATATAACTTCGATTAATTCAATTTTGGTTACTGAGGCTTACTGAGATTTACTGATATTCAAGATTGGGTTACTGGGAATGGTTTGTTTTCTGATTTGTTTTTGATTTTTTCGCGGGTATTTTTTTGGAGACACGGCGCAGTGCTGAGCTGGTGGCGCTTTCTTTGTTGAGATCCCGGTACCGTGGTTAAACAGTTACCTACCACTCGGTGCGCTCTCTGGTGAGATGGTTGTTACTGTTTGGTTCAAAGAAGCTAACAAGGGATATCTTGAAACTTCTTACGGCGGTCGCGCTCTTCCGGTTGTTGGTGCTGCTGCGGATCAAACCGAAAATGACGGTCTCGGAAGCGCTGCTAATGTAACTCTTGCTAATGTTGGTCAGAACATCACCACTGGTACTATTACTGGGTTCGAAGTTGCCGGAACTGTTCCACCAATGACCCATTACATCTCCATTAAGTCTCCTCGCCTCTACATGCACGCTATCAATGTCTCCGACGAGCTGTTTGCTACGGTTATTGAGAAGGTCAAGACTACCGGTATGGCGATTCCATCACTTGACATTGGTTTTGTCGATGCTATTGGCGTTGCTGCGAAAGGAAACACTCAACCCAACCGAATTAACCTTAGCCAAATCTCCGGTCTGGTTTATGCTCTTCTTGTCTCTGTACGTGATGATGAAGGTGTCGATTCTTCCAACGGTTCTCACAGCGTTCTTAAAACGCTTGCGAATGCGAAGGATATCACGATGACTTGTGAGATCAACGGACAGCGTCTTTATTCGACGGAGCCAATCCCGCTACTCAAAGGTGCGGAACTCATCGCCGATACATTCAAATGCTCGAACATGGACAAAGAAGCGAACCGTTACGTTCTAACAGGTCTACCTTTCTGCACGGACGGTGAGAAGGCGATTCGCAATATTGCACAGAGTGGATATGTTGACCTTACGAACTCTTCGTCATCGTTCCTAACCCTGTATCTCCCTGCGGATCGCAAAATTACTGTTAACGTTCGCGCTCTCATGCACTCGTTCATAATTTGTGACCGCGATGGAATTCGTAGAATTAATATGTAAACCATTATTAGTAAGAGATCGTTATTTTTATCTATCTTTATTAAGAAGATCTACAACACCATGGATGACGTCCCCGAATTTAACGCTGGCGAAATGATAAAACCACCTTTCCGTGTCCTTGCAATCGGAAAAAGCGCGACAGGTAAATCAGAAGCGGTAAAATATTGGTTAAAACAGTTACATGATGCGAAAAAGTTAGATGTTGTTCTTGTTATAAGTGGGACATCATTCAATCATTTTTGGGATGATGTCGCAACATTACAGCTCGGTAAATGGGATGCTCCTTACATTGCTAAACTTCTCGATGAAAGACAAGAGAAGATTGAGAAAGGAGAACCTGTAAACCAATTATGTGTAGTTCTCGATGATCTTATAGACAATGAGATTGTAGACCTAACCCGTGATAAAATTATTGGCTCTGTATATTCGCGCGGGCGCCATTCCCAAATTAGTATTTTCTGCATAACTCAGAAACTGCGTAAGGTTTCATCAACCATTCGCGTCAATTCGGATTATGCAATGTTCCTCAGTGCCGCCAATCGCAAAGAACTGGAAGCCATTGAGGAAGAATACAATATAATGCGGGATAAAGACGCTTTTTATAAGATGTTTGAGGAATACGTTCATTCATATCAGTTTCTCATTTGGTCATCCGCTGATTATTCGGTAAAGTATTATGTAGATAAAGCGGAACTGGTTAAAAACTTTGGATTTCCGCGGTTTCATTGGAAGCCTAAAAAGAAAGAAGACGAATTAAAACCTCCTGAGCAAGAGGAAGCGCCAAAAGAGATAAAGAGCGCTGTTCATACTAATAAGTTGATGCGATATAAGAGAGGACTTTAAAATTATCTTCATTATTATTAAAGATACAATGCCGCCGAAACGTAGAGGTGTTCCCGCTGGTGCTATTTCATATTCCGGCGGTGAAAGTTACGGATCTCTCAATACTACACCGATGAAATTCGAAGCGAAGTCAAGCGAAGTCAAGCGCGCTTGAACAGTATGTAACAGAGAAGAAAGAACGCGCTAAAATTAAGGAGATGCTGCGTAAAGAAGTATTCCGTATGGGGATAACCGGACTTCCCGATAAGCAATTCATTGGTAAGAAAGAGACACAAATAGATGAGCAAGCGGTGGATGAGTTGAAGACAAAGACCCAAAAGGGAACTGTTGAACCTGGTGCTACCAAAGCGGAAGTAGAGAAAGCCGTAGCGCCGACAGTATACAAGCGGAGAGTTTGGCTTTAAAGTCGTTCAAAAATGTTTTTTCCATGGCTAATATAAATGGACGATACTATTAGTGTAATCGAATTTACCGGTGATGAACCTGTTGCTGACAGATACATAAGAAGCGTTTTAGTGAAGCAAAAACGATATAGGGAAGACCCGGTATATAGAGAGCGTGCGAAACAGCAAGCCTTAGCATCATATTACTGACGAAGAGAACAGAAAGATGTGGTGAGGAATAGAGGGAGACCGGTTAAATATGGCTGTGAATATCTGCAAGACAAAGATGAACCCGCCCGTATTTAGAGCGGGTCTGAAGCGGCACGCAAGCAACAGACTCATTCCCTTTTATTTTCTCCAATATTTAATACGTTGCTTCCTTGTAGGGTCGATGAATTTCATCACACAATGCATTGAGATGTTTTACTTGCATTTTACAAGCACGTGCCACAACTCCTGCTGCGACACAACCGTAGAGGTTGATATTTCCGATGAGAATAATGGAGGTAGGCGCCTTTCTGTATATTCTAACCACAGCGACAATCACAACCACCCACGATCTCGATCGCCCTCGCCTGTGCCCGCGGCTATGAGTTCTAATATCGAAACCGCTCAGATAGAGGATGTACAAATAGAGTATGTTAGGAGGCGCTCATGTCCCGAATTTGTGGAAGGGCATATTCGCGCTGATTCGCCTTATCCGATGTATAGATTGGATCAAATGGCATTAGGCGACGATGACAGCTTAACAAACCCTTATGTATATCCTCAGCAACAAGAACGAACCGTCTGGAATGGTTATTGAGCGGTGAATTTCGGTGGTGCTTGTATCGAGTCGAGGGCAAAAAATGACGGTTTCGGTAAAAGGTATATAAGGGCAAGGGAAATAATACAGAGTGACAAAAAACTATTTTCTCCGGTTATAGTAAATGGCGAAACCCAAGATTTCAAACCAAGAGGCAATGGCGGCACAGCAGGAAAAGCGCAGACCTGGGCGACCAAAGAAGATGATCACAGAAGAGGAGAAGGCGGAGAGATTAAGACTAAAACGCGAGAAAGATGCCGAGCGGCAGCGAAACAAGCATCAGAGACAAAAGCAAGAGCGATTAGCCGCAGGAGAAGCGACTGTATTTACCCCGGAGCAGCTACAAAAGATTGCAATTCGTAAACAGCAGCGATACCAAGACGATGAAGAGTATCGGGAGAAAATCAGAGAAAAGGCACGCGAATACCAACGCAGAAAGAGGACGGAACGAAAGCTGAATCCGCCGGTGAAACCCCAACCGCAAAAGCCCGCTGGAAGACCCCGAAAGCATGTCGTAGAGAACGCGAACAATTCGTAGCGGAAAGTATCCGTACGATGCAAAAAAATGATTAATTTTTTACCTCCCTTTTTATTCCCCGTATCGGTCAAAAAAGCATTTAAGGAATTAACAACAAGGGTATGAAAAGGA
Organism: Cyanophora paradoxa; assembly: GCA_004431415.1. Lineage (NCBI taxonomy): Eukaryota > Glaucocystophyceae > Cyanophorales > Cyanophoraceae > Cyanophora > Cyanophora paradoxa. The sequence continues at coordinate 51,039 of QPMI01000068.1, read as the reverse complement.
GGATTTGGTAGATTGCGCTAAAATTATTTTCTCCGGTTATTTTAAAAGAACTAATAGAGATGCCGCGCGCAGCCAACAGAATCGCTAACTATGTTCGGGAGGAGATTATCGGATACATTATGCAGGGATTGAGTCAGGATTTGCTGACCGAAGAACAGGCGCATTGGGCGATGAACAGCACAATGAATCGGAAGCCCAAGCTCCAAACGCTGATCGACATTCGGGATACTCTGAATGGAATCATTAATCCCCGCGTTTTCCGCAGGGCAGAGCGGAAAGAGAAGCGCGCCGCTCGCACCCAAGTTAATATAGAAAAGCAAAAGCAAAAAGAACAAGAGGCTAAGCGTTTACAGCGCTTCGATCGCAAGCAAGCACAGAAACGGGCGAAAGAAGCCAAGCTTGAAGCGAAGCAACTGAGAGGACAACAAAAAGCGGTAGAAGATGCGATTAAACGCACTATTCTCGATCCAATCGCCGCATACGATCCGGAAACTCTCGCAACAATTACGTTCAAGATGTGGGCGCCCGGATCCGGTGCTCGGTCGTCGGATATGCTTGTTCTTCCCGGAATTCCCGAATTAAATATACCAGATAGAACCTTTGTCACCTACCGCAATATAAGAGAGACAGTTTCGGTGAGTGTGTTGCGAAGCTTTGCTCTGGCAAAAATCGATAAAGCGTATGGAGTTCTCATTCGACCTGATCAAAATCGTTATTATTCGGAAGAGAGAGAATCAATCTTCTATTTACTCGAAAACTACGATGAATTGGCTATAGGACTTAAAACTTTCGGCGAAGCATACGAAGAGTTCTTCTTTAAGACACCACCAACCGCGGAACAGAAAAGACTACGCCTAATGTTTGATGATTTCGGCGGCAGTATCGATGATGCCTTTATAACTGTTCATGAGATCGCGATCGATGGGGACGAAGGTGTCGAGGACGATGGAGCCGGTGCTATACCTGGAAATCGCTATGCGTTTCTGGATGAGGAGCTAATGGACAGCATGCGATGCACCGCGATTATGAGCAAATTCACAGACTATACATTAAATCCAAACGCGTCTGAGTTTGAAGATGTTATTGAGCTTCCCAAATCATCGACATCTAACGCTTGCGGCTATGATATGATCATCTCCACATGGGGAGCGTCCATTAAGAAGTGTCAGGAGGCGCCAAAACCGCAGTATACTGACTTAACTATGTCGTACGACGGTCTCTATAAATTCTTTCACGGTCGTGAACGCACACCTGGCGACTCTCTGGCTCTCACGCTCCGCCATATCGAGAAATTCTGTAAGAGGATTCAGACAGGCTTTCGCGTCTTTGATGTCGACGGAAAGTTAGCATACAAATTCGCGGCGGACTCGATTAACAAAAACATCAATCCCCGTAATATTCACTTCATGATTCACAACAAGCATATCTATATATTCAACGATAACATCAAGTCGCTCGAAATGCGCATGGCTAAGATGGAGGTCGAAGAGCTTGATTACCAAGTTCCTAAGTCGACCTCTTCGGTAGCCCTATACAAAATACCAACGGGTCTTACTCACGATATCTTCGCGCACACATCCAAGGATCTGTTAAAGATCACGCAATTAAAACTATTACCTGACGAGCGCAGTTTCATTCGCATTCTTTACACTGGGCGTGAAGGTCTGGAAGGTCTTCTATTTACGTTCCTGAAAATGCGATATGAGCCCGCTGTGAAGTTAACACCGTCGAAACAGATCGAAAGCATTACATTCAAAGCCAATGGGTCGATGTTCTCGATCAAAGACCCACGCACAACCGACCATTTTATTGAGCAAGATTTCGAAACAGAGGAGTATTATAATAAGGTCTGTGAAATCGGTAAGGGGTTCCGCGAGTCGCTACTAAATGCGACGAATATCTCACATTACAGCCCGAACATGCGCGAAATTCTCACGCACTACAAGCGATCCGCACTCAGTGGCTATTTCTATAAGCCGAACCCAAACACCACCTACACAGCTGTCGATATGGCGAAGTGCTACCCTTCGATACTGAAAGGCATGCAATATCTTCCGAAGTACAATGTGTTTGATGATTTCGTTCCCTTTAAAGCGGGAAGCGATATTCTCGAATATGCGATCTACTACGTGCATGTGGTTGCGTTTGAGAGAGAGCAAGCGACTTTCGCCGACGATGAGGATGTAGATTATGATGCCGCCATGTCTCGCAAGATTGATGGAATCGAAATTATTCTGGATCGCGCATTTTCCGTGAGCGGTCGCTGCTACAATTTCATCACAGGCTACACTCTCTCCATGCATTGGGCGGACGTAAAGGACAAGATAGAGATTATCGCGGTCGCGGAGCCTTCGCATTTGGTGCCCAATACGTCGATCTCCGAGATGAAGAAAGTACTTTCAAGTGACATTCAAACCACAGACAAGAAGCACATTTTAGTGAAAGAGATCGGAATGCTCGGCAAATTCCAAGACATGCAAACGTCCACGAAAATGTTCTACAACCGTGCCGAGGCTGAAAGGTTTGCCCAAGAATGCGGAGGAACAGTAGAGGTGTTTACCTTCCACCCCAAAAATTCGAAACGCGTCAAAGAGCTCAGCGAATTCGAAGGTCACATCTATTTCGTTAAGATCAGCTCTCACCGCGAGCTTGTTAACGGGTTCCTTCCAATCCACTTTCATATTTACGATCGCAACCGCGCTAATATGTTTGCGCAATACAAGCGCCTGACAGCGCGCGGGCACAAGGTTGCCGGGATCAGAACGGATTGCCTATATATCGAAGGTTCATGGACAAGTAAGAAAGAGTTCGACCGAAATGCGTTTGAGAACATGGGCAAATTCAGCTATATTCCCGGGAAAAGATGCCCTGAAAATATACTCCGCCCACCACGGGGTGTAACTCTCGCATTTCAGGATCCCGAGACACTCATTAACCGGTTCTCGCTAAGGGACGAATTTAATCCGGAGTGCTTTAATCGGGTTGCGGAGCTCCATAATCGTATGCTTGTCCTTGCTGACATGCCCGGTAGTGGAAAATCGACCCTCGGAGTTAACTGTTTCGCCTCCCAAAAATCGAATTGCTTGATTATTTGCCCCTATAACAAACAGTGCGCGGAGCTGAGGGACTCTCTCAAAGTCCGCGGCATCGAGAATATTACCGTTCGTACTTTGTATAATGTTCTCGGGATCCGTGTCTCAAATGATCAGACCTACGAAGAGGCTATGAGCGAAAAAGACCAGAGGGCGTTCGTCTCCGAGTTCAGTCACATTATGTTCGACGAGATATTCGCGTATTCCGTAAAAGATCTCGCTAAGATCAAGTCGTTTATCGATCGCTATCCCGATATCAAATATTTGGCTAATGGGATACCTATCAGAACGAACCAATTAATGACGACCTCTCGGTTTCTGATCGCAAGGGCTACTATAAGCGCGCGGTGCAAAGCATGTTTCCAAACGTTCTAAGTCTTCGCATTAACAAGCGACACAAGAAGCAAACAGACCGTGAATTAATTCGGGCAATCAAAGAGGATCTCTTCGAGAACGGACTCGAAGCCGCACAGATTATCTCGAAATACGGGTTGCCGACAATTAATGATCTAAGCGCTATTCCCAACGGCTACTTTGGCATCGCTTACAGAAACGAAATGACCTTAGCCTATAACAAACTGATGCACGATAGACGAAAAGTAAATATCCCAACCGTAGAGGTCAATGGCATCAAATTCTACAAGGGTTTGGAAGTCGTTTGCCGCAAGTATCTACGCATTTCGCGGTCTGAGGGCGAGTCTATAAACGCATACACGAATTTCACCTATCAAATCACCAAAATCACAAAGCAAATGGTCACATTAACGGACGTTTTCGATGGTGTCACGTTTGAGGTTCCGTGCGCGATGTTAGAACATTTTTCTCTCCCTTATGCAGGAACAGGTCATTCAACGCAAGGTCTCACACTTGATTCGGGCATTGTCATTTGTGAGGCTACGTTCCGCTATACCACTCGCGAATGGTTCTATACCGCGCTCACTCGTAACCGCGATCTGTCTACTGTGCTGATTTATACACCGATTCACAGATTCCAAGGAAAGAGCGACTACATCGAATATCTGAAAACGAAGATCCGCGGATATAAATGCCAGGATCAGCGCGCCGGGCGCGATTTCGACGAGGCGGATTATATTACGCCGGAGTGGATATTAGAGCGCAAGAAGCAACAGAAGGGCGCCTGTGCGATCTGTTCCCTTCCTATTCCGACAGAGCCACAAGATCCGAATTACAAGCTCGTCGTGGATCGCATTAACAACAGGCGCCCACACCTTCAAGACAATTGCCAGCTCGTGCATCACGGGTGCAATTGCAGCAAAAAATAAACAGGTTTAATTAGAAAAATGTCACGGATCGTTAGAAGGGTAGCGGGCGAGGAAACAGAGACTACCATACTACCTATCGCGGTTCCTGAAACTGAGCAAGTCCTCCAAAAAATTACAAAACGCCAAGCAAAATCCAATTTATTAGGAGACGTTCCTTTTAGCATTGCTAACCCGTCCTCTAAGATCGTGCGACGCATGTATGACCCAAAGATGGGTTTTAAGAACCCATCGGCATTGTACGAAGAGCTGAGAAAAGAGGACAAGACCCTCACATTGAAAGAAGTGCAAGATGTCGCAGCGAAACAAGAATTTATGCAGATCAACAAGAAGCCCCCCGCACCAACCCAAACCGCTTTTATTCCCATCACAGCCCCGCCGTGGTGTTACCAAGCGGATCTCATCTTTTATCTCTCTTATGGCAACTATAATTCCGGCTACATTGCAGTCCTTACTCTCATCGAGATGACGAGCCGAAAAGCATATGCCAAGAAATTAAAGAATAAAGAGGGCGCAAGTGTTGCCGCCGCTTTTGCGGAGATGCTCACAGAGCTCCCGGCTCCAATGGTTCGATTAGAGACAGATAACGGTTCAGAATTCGTCGCGAAGGAGTTTCAGGAGATCGTGAAAAATAATGGAATAGAGCACCGCTTTAAACAGGTCGGAGATCACACTTCGCTGGGAATAATGAATCGCTTTCATTTGACCCTAAAAACGATGATAAACAATTACTGTGTCGCTTATAACACTGTGCGATTTATGGACAAATTGGACGACTTCGTTTTTAATTACAATAACACAATTCACAGAACAATAGGAATGAAACCCGGTGATGTTAAGCTCTCAGATATGGAGCGGATCCGAGCGGCTATTATTTCAAGGAAGAACACAATCGTCAAGGATATATTCAGCGACTTTAAGCCGGGTCTCCACGTCCGCCTGTTATTGCCGAGATCAAAATTCGATAAAGGGGCGACTCAAAGGTATAGCCGAGAGGTCTACAAAATTGCGGGAAGGAGAGGAAACGCGATAGAGGTGCAAGATGCAGCGGGGAACGTTATGCCGAAGCTTTTTAAGCCGCACGAATTGCAAATCATTACAGAGGTCGAGGCTGTGGTGGAACCATCAGGCAACGCAATCAAAGCAGCCGAAATAGAAGCCGCCTCTATCCGGCAGGTTCAAAAGGAAGGTATAGATGTCGCCGCAAGTGTTCCAAAAGGCGCATTATTGGAAGATCGCGCAGAAAAGACAAAGAGGGCGCTGAGAGAGCTCGCTAAATTAACGATCGCGGGAACTGAGAAGCTCTCAGAGGTAAACAGTCAGAGGTGGTATAAATCATTCAAGAATCAGAGCGCAAGCTATACAGCCCCTACTACGCGCATTCTTCGGTCATCTCGTTCATAACAAACCCCGAAATTATTTTCTCCGGTAAATATAAAAGCGATGGAGGGTGAAAAGCATTTCGTTGACATTCCCTATGATAAAAAAGACGTTGCGAAATCCCTCGGTGGAAAGTGGGATCGTGAGAATTCATGCTGGTATGTCACGAAGAAAGATCACCCCCTATGCTCTCAGTTCAAAACTCTAAGCTATGAGCAAGTGCATCAAAGAAACGTGAAGGTTTACCTCGATATTCCTTATGAATTTAAGGATCAAGCGAAGGCTGAGAGAGCCCGCTGGGATCCCGTTATGCGATGCTGGTATGTCATGGGTCTCGATCACCCGCTAATGGGCAAGTTTCCGATCAAGGAGCATTAAATGTATATGTCGTTTTTTTCATTTTTTATGAAACTGGGAACCTTTGCTCAACCTGTAAGTCCCACTTTCGTACTTTTAGTCGTTCCTGTATGAGTTCGTTAATGTCCCGTGCTATACTCATTGTCTTCGCTTCGGCATTTGAGCCGCATGTAAAGATATCGATTGCCAATAGCCCCTGGTCGCTATAAGAGTGAGCTGTGGCGTGTGACTCATCTAATAGAAAGCCAATCGCGAAACCGGGAGGGGAAATAGAGCCGTCGAAAATGCATGTGTGCTGATGCACGATGCGCATCTTGCGATCTGTTATATATTGCGACAGGTTCGCTGTGATCCACTCGGCGCATGCCTCCGGGGACTCGGTGAACGGGTCAGTTATATAGTCGAGCATAACGTGATAGCCGCGGTATTGGGAATCCATTATTAATTATAAAACAAATATTTAATGACCCTATGATACTTACATGGTCGTGTTAGCCGAGTTCATAGTTAGTCATTATGATATGGTTCCTTTTTCGTTTTGTTATACCATACACTTTGCCATACGTATGGCGAATATAGGGTTTAAATAGGAGTTTCATTAAAAGAGCATCATTTACAACCATCATAACCTTGCATTTCGCTGTCTTAAATAGGTCTTCCAAATCCAAAAAGAACTTTTCCATATCAAATTCTACATTTTCATAAAAGTCATTATTGCTATTAACGTATGGAGGATCAAGAAATATGAATGCATCATCATCATCTTTGTATTTCAACACAATATCCCGATAATCCCCAAGAGATAAGTTCACATCTTGTAGGAAATCATCGTATGGTATCTTCTTTTTAAGAGTTGTATATGCACTCACCTTCGCGTTTCGTTTTTTGAAATGACGGAGGGTTTTAACATTTAAAATGCTATTTTTAAGAAGATAGAAATGATGGGCTAAGTAATCCATTACATCTTTACGATCATGTTGTAGAAACTTCTTATAGACTTCTTTATGCTCTTCTATATTGCTTACTGCTTCGAACTGTTGAAGACTATCTAAAAGTTTTACTTTACTGTTTGGGTCTTTCATTGTATTCAAGAACAGTATATGTGTTTCGTCGTTATCATTCATAAAGTAATCAAAACGTTCTTTATGCTTTTCCCAAAGATAGAAACTAAATGCACCTGAACCACAAAATGGTTCTATTATTTTATTTATGCCTTCTAAATCGATAAAAGGATTGATTGTATCCATTTCATTGTATTTATTACCGACATACTTATGGTAAAAGTGAGTCTTCATTTATTATAGGAAGAGAAAAACAATTTATATATGTATATCGCATGTAGTTTGCATGTATCTTGCATAGTGGGCGGGGCGCGAGTGTATTTTAACGTGGTCTATCGTCGTACTTTGTCGTAAATATGCTAATCGTACATTTCGATTCGTACATTACGATCGAATTCGCGAGTTTGTGCAGGTGGGCATTTTCGGCAGCACAAACTCGCGAACTCAATCGTACTTTATCATGGTACTTTATCATTGTACTCTCTCAGTGGGGTTCACCTCGGTTTTCTTTTTGGATTACTGAAAACAGTCCCGCAACAATCGGGAACATTTCGTAAAAATTCGGTCTTACTGTCCTTACTGAGAGATCGGGAGACGGGTTTAGGGCTTACTGAGAATGGTAAGAGATCGGAGAGAAGATGAAATGTAGGTTTTTGTGATTGGTTTCAGTAAGGATGGGTGAATGTATTGAAAAAGACAGTGTGACTCAGTGCGAATTACAGCGATTTTATTAATTTGTGACTGAGAATTTTGATGATGGGTAATGTGCTTATTGAAAGTGGTGGCGCGCAAGTAGTGGGGTTCACCTCCCAGCGAGCGGGATGTGTTTAATAGATGGTGCTATATCAGGTAACAATAACCCAAGTGTTTGTGGTTATAGTCACGCAAAAAAGATATATGATAACGATGACGATATTATAGTTATTAGCATATCATGTGGTGAGGTTAACGAAACCGACGCACCAAATGTGGGTTACTCTTACGAAAGTGTGAATACCTGGGGTATTCTATCATGGATTGCTTCCACCTCAGGAAGTCCATTAATCAATATGCTAATGGCTGCAAGTGAATTATCGGCTCTTGAAAAGATGCAAGAGTTTTTACCATATAATGATGACCAAGGATATGCGCGATACTACCGTATCTCTGTGCCGCTCCCGAAAGATATCTTAAATTCTCTTGATGATACCTCTAAGATTCCGGACATGATCGCGGCGACTGAAACGTATATACAAGCAAACGACGCCATGATAAATCGACTCTGTGAGTTACTTGTAACAAACTATGAGATTAAAAACCCTGTAAGATCCTATGTATCTTCCACCCTTAATAACATACCTCCTATCGATGCTAATTGGTATCTTCTATCGGATAATGCGTTTACCGCTTCTTCTGCAAAATTCGGAAAAGAGGCATTTAAAGCCCGCCCATCATTAACTGGATGGGAAGCGAATGCATCCGCCATAAACGGAATATGGGAAACGCCTACTGAATATTTGCAAATAGCCTTCCCATATACATTTGAGGTCGCTTCTATAATTGCTTATGGGTCAGGTATAACAACTGCGTTTATTAAAACTATCGCAAGATGGTATAACATGGTCATTTATCAAATATGAGGGTGTAAATAGAATGTTTGTATGTGAGAATATAAATAATGCTAATAACTCTGGCGATGTATCATATAACGGGGGCTTTCCGCTTGCAATAAACGATGTTTTCTACATCGGTTTTCCACTAAGAACACGATATATTCGAATTTATCCGCTGGTATATATAAATGCTCCGACTATGAGAGTCGATGTAACGGGCGCATTTATACGATAGAAAAAAGAGGGAATTTTTTCCGATTTTTTGATTATATATATGTATATGTATATATAATAATATTATTTATTATTTTGCCAAACATTTTTTCTCGGTCAAACGGCATTACGGAGGTTTTGGTATATATAGTATATATATGTCGTGTATATATGGTATACATATACACATGGTTACAAGGGGGGAGAAGTTTGGTTACAAGGGGGGAGAAGTTTGGTTACAATGGGGGAGAAGTTTGGTTACAATGGGGGAGAAGAGAGAGAGAGAAATGCAGTAGACACATCCATGCCAGCAAGACTGGGTATGACAAAGCCGCAGAGGCCCCGAATGGGACGTGCAAGGCCCGTCAGGGACCCACTAGCATGGGGAGTGAGTGGAGCCGCATACAGGACCCTGGGCCACCACCCCCAGGGCGCCAGCAGAATGGAAAGCCAACCTATGTGGACACCCGACGGCGCCACATAGGAAGGGCCTGAATCCCCGTGACGGCCCGCTCCCTGTCGGGCGGCCCGAGGGTATCAGGAGGCCCCACAGGGACAAAGAAAAATATACGGTCATGTAGTACTCAGGATTACTCATTAAAAGCAGCATCTGCCATACCAACAGAAGAGTTATTAGACTCAGGATCAGAAAGACGAGTACCCTTGCTAGCAGGAGCATCAGAAGACTGGGCCTGAGCCTGTGCTGCTGCGGACTCACGAGTAATCTGCTGAGCAGTGGCAAAAGCACGCTGAATGGAATGGAAACGAATGATCTCCTCACGAGTAGTAGAGCTCAAGAAATAGAAAACAGGATCTCGATGAAAGTGGTACAAGACACGCTTATCACCAGCTGCCCGAAGACTGTAGTAAGGAGTATCAAAGGGAGGATTAAGGTCTGTGCATTCCTGGGCAGCCGGAACAGGGCAATCTGCCTCAGAATGAGCGGAAAAAGCGGAGAGGCTAGACCATTTCTGAGTAGAAGCCAAAGACATGTAATACTGGAGAGCAGAGAATTCCGGTTTGAAGCTATTGAAATGGAAGCGACTGATGCCACCGGATGTGCCCACAAGACCAAGAGAGACTAGCCGAGCAGAAGAGCCATCATCCTTCTTAAGAGGAGAATACTGCTTCATAGCTGCCTTATGAATGGGATGAGTAGAAGGGACACGAACAAGGAGACTAAAGCGGCAGCTGAAAGGATGATTCGGGGAGACAGAGTCCCAGGATTCGAAGTTAGGCCGACAAAAGACAGAAAAACTGCGGCTGTCTGGAGAAGCAGACACAACGTGCTGGAAGGTCTTGATAGGCTGGTGGAACGCTACAAGGCAAACATCAGGGCTGGCTTCGAAGTCAATGGGAGTATCAGAAAGAGAGATAGTCCGAGTCTTATCGATGTGCCAGCGGGGAGCCGACGCCGCAGAAGTGGACAGGAAGATAGATTCCGGCTCCTGAAGAGCATGCTGGAAGCTAAGAATTTCAGTGATAAAGTCGTCGCGCGAATATAAGCCGACATGGTTCAAAGAGCTATCTGCCTCTGACATGGCAGAAGTAGGAGGCTGATAGCCAAATTCATACCAAAAGAAGTGACAAGAACCTTTGGAGGAAGGAGCAAACGAAGTGGATATAATAGCTGCTGGTAAATTATCAAGTGCTCGGATAGTGGCGTCTTTATGGGCTTGCCGGACATTCCGAGAAACTACATGAGTTTCAGGGAGAAATTCAAAAAAAGTATTCATGGTGCGGCGCTGGGCGAGAGGAGCATTAATTGCACCAAGCTGAAGTGCTGGATGGAGGCGGAAGCGATAAACATCACATTGGCGAGGATTGGTTGGAAAAGCTTCCTGAGTCGTGGGGTGAATCCAAGATGGCTCAGACTGGGACAACGACTGCTCAGCGGTAACAGAAGAGCCCGAAAAAGCAGGAAACTGACAGAGGGCCTCTAGCGAGCCCTTGCGAGATTTGAAGAAAGTTTCACGATCAAAGGACTTGATACGGCGGACATCAGCAGTCTCGCCCCACACAGGGGTGAAAGAGTACATGAGCTCGACATCAAGGGCTGCACTGGAGGTAAACTGAGAGAGAGCGGCGACAAGAGCCTCACGGCCCAAAGGACAGACTGCAAAAGTGCCATATTTCCGAGGGACAGGGGAAGTGATGTAAACCGGCCAGCCGCCAGTGACGGGGGCATCAGAGGGAAGCTGAAAGCGAGGAGCAGCAGGACCGCGACGTGGGCCGGAAGCCGATGAGGCAGAGTCTGCAGAGACCCCCGCAAACGGGTCCATAACGGAAATACTGGCCGACGGAGCATCCGCCCGCGCGTCACGGCGAGAGGCTTGACGAGACATGAGTAGTGGAGCACAATGCGCACTGCGCAAGAAGCCACCGCACGTATGACAGTCAGCGTCACATCCGATGGCGGGAAGTTCGAATCGGAGAAGTCCGGCGAAGGGCGAGGTGCGTGAAGAAGGTCGCTAGGTGACGTGGCACTAGATGACAAAGAGGTAGCCACAACGGGCAGGGGATTGGCACAACGGCCGAGGTAAAAGGCACGAATGCCGAATTCGGATGCGGCGCATGCGCACGATGGAAGAGGACAGGAGGGAGAGCACGAACCAGTGCTAGGACGCCAAGGCGAGTGGCTGGATGGCCCAGGAGCAGGCGTGCCCACGCCGGGGGGGTACACTTCGTATCCATCATGGGGGAGAAGTTAAATTTGGGTTCCGGAACCCAAAATTCCCAAAAATTCATACAAACTGCTGTAACTCTTCACCAACTCATCCATTTGCAAAACCGCGACCATCGCCGGAATCCTCTTTGCATCCTCTACACATCAATGCTACTTTCGTGAACTGCTTCTTAGATTTACCCGGGTTTGAGGTGCTGTATATGTCTCTTTTGAGGTCTGGAAGTCTGTATACCATCTCTGGCTGTTGACCTCTGATAGCTTCTGGGTTCCTGCTATGACCAATTTCTTAATTTCACGCTCCGCCTTCCCTTTCTTCTTAGTTCTGGCTTGTGTTAGCGGTTCTTCTGGGACATCATCCGCTTTTTCGATGCCTTCCTTTCGTATCGCCGAATCTATCCGGGCTTCTTCTTTGGCTTGCTTTAATGCATCACCTGTGGGCGCCTCATGATACTCTACACCTTTGATAGGTAACAGTTCGTGGAAAGCAAACCTCCCATCGACCATTTCACCATTCGGATTTCGTAACCGAAACTTAAAACCCTCCCTACCCTCGACAGTATAAACGATCCGCGACCAATTGACACCCTGTTTAGCGAATGGGTTCTTTTCTATTCTCACCCGCACAAACATACCCTTTTGAATACCGTCTAAGTAAGCCATCGACTTCTTAAACTTCTCGTCTTCTAAACCTATGATCTCTCTATAATGCTCATCTGTGGTTTCTGCGGGTTTTCTCTTAGTCGCTGAATGGACAGTATGGTTATAATTATACTCAATGTCACCCAATACATCAAAGAATCGCGCCGTGTTATTTGCTATGCAATAGTTCGTAATAAGCCGCTTGATCTGCCTGATAAACGCTTCTATTCTACCCTGACTCCGATGATCTGCGACATCGCTAATCTGATGGTCGATGAACTTCTTAGCAAGGTAATTAGTAAACATAGTATTCGTAAATTCGCTACCGCTATCACTTTGGACGCGTGCAATAGGTCGTGGCACTCTCTTTTGTAGCTGTTCGAAAGCGGCAAGAGTCGTAATAGCGCTCTTATCTCTCATCGGAATTATATAACCTGTTCTAAGCGTTGATTCCATAGCCGACATAAACGTATCGTATCCGTCATTCTGCTTCTTGTAAGCCGGGAAAAACAGAAGATCTATAACGTAGGTATCGAGAGGCTGCCTAATTGGTATCATCGGGTCTCTCTTTCTTGAAAGGGTCGGCGCGTTGATCTGAACAACTTCCTGTTTATCATACCATTCTTTCATCTTCTTATAGTCTTCATCTGGTAACTCCTTCCTCATAGCTCCGAAACCCTTGTATCCGGTGCGCGGATCGTAAAACTTCTTAGCAATCTTAGATTCTTTCGTTACAGTCTCAGCAGGCAATGCCTCCGGGATCAGTTCTTTAACTATCTCAGACTTCTTTAAAATTCGTGTGTTTTTCTGTTCTATCGGAATGGTTATAGGTAGCATGTTACCCTGATCTTCTTTCATGCTCTTCTTTACGATCTTAGGAATGGGTCGTAATCCTATCTGTGCTGACGGCATCTTTACCTTATTTCCGTAATTTAATTTTTCTATATAATTCACAAATGAACCATCGGGGCTTCCATGTGATGTTAGATCACAAGTTTTCGAGTCCACTAATTACAGGAGTGGACAACTTAGAGACCACAACGAAATGGTTAATGCATTTTTTACAAGATATTATACAAGAACAAGGTATACGAGTAGTCCACAAGCATTACGAGATTTTCGATGGTGGTCTTTCACCTCCTGGGTTTACATTAGTTCTCCTATTAGATGAGAGTCATTGCACCGCACACTGTTACTCAGACGAGGGCATGTTAGCAATCGATATATTCAGTTGCGGAAGGCACGCGGAGCGAAAGACATGTAATATATCATCGTTAATAGAAGAGAGGATAATAGGTATCTTTGGTGGATCTCCGCATACGGAGAGACATAAAGTATCGAGATTTCCGACACGGTAATAAGTGGTAAAAGAAGATGTAACAGGTTAATTAATTGTGATTCAGTGTAGTGTAACAGGTGTAACAGGTTCTCCCCAAAGTTCCAAGCCGCCGACCTCCTCCTAGGGGAAAGTTTGGGATGAACCCGTTACACCTGTTACACTAACCATTTTCAGTAAGAACCCAATAAAATAACATAATATCAGTCATAAATAATCATATAATATCATCAAGTATCATATAGTATCTTTCTTATAATATACACTCCGCTTCCCACGCAGCACATTGTAGTTGTTTACGTTATAATGCGGCGCCATATCAGCTCCATATTCTCCTCGCATTATATCCAAAAGAACATTTTATTATTTTTCGACGGAATTCCGTTAGAATTTCATACATATTTCTTTTGATACATTTTACATATTTTACATATTTTCAATCACAATACATACACATATTATTTCCATATCATTATACACGATAATGCGTAATATCACACATAGACAATGCCCGCGTTTTATCAGGAGGCGTGATATAATTTATCTAAGTTTAAAATCCACCTCAAATACAAATGATTACGAGAGATAGAGGTAAAATACATCGGAGATACGAGTAAATTAAGTTTAAGTAAGGGTTTGATTAGGATTATATATAAAATACGCACATAAAAGACAAGAATAAAGGATAAAATACACATAAATATCGTTAAATATGCAAGAAATATAGGTAAAATATAAACAAATTATAATTAAACTTAGCCGAGGGATAAAACGCGGGCATTGTCTATGTGTGGTACCCCCCCCTGGCCGTGCATGTTTCGCAGCCTCTCGCCGTCTGGCAACTCGATCGGATCGCTCCTGCTGCTCGGCGCTAATTGTAGCGCTCGGATTGCTGACTCTCCGGCCTTCTGGGCGACTGGCGCTGCAGGGTTCGAACCCGGGTTTTTGTATGGAGGCCTCCGCTCCGTACGGAGTTCCGCCCACCCACCCGGATCCGGATCCGGAACTCCGCACTCCGTACGGAGTTTCAGTGCCCCGGAACTCCGGGCCGGCAACCCTACCGGCCGCCGGCCGGCGGCCCAGCCGCACAGCCGGCGCCCGCGCGCGCCCGCCGTCCAGCCGGCGCGCTGGCACCGGGCGACGCGGCCGGCGCCGCGCGCGCCGGCAGCGGCGCCGCCCGGGCGCTGGCCAGCTGGCCAGCTGAATCCGTCCGATCGGTCGTTGCCAACTTTGCCAAGTTGAAATCGATCGCGACGCGATGCGGTACGATTCCCCGTACGAATCGGTCCAATATCCCGATGACGTTCATTGTTATCATCGGAAGTTGCTCCCGGAGTCCGGTACAAGGTACCGGAATTGCGACTTCGAAGAAGTTCCGAACAGTTTAAGGCCTTAAGCTGGCCAGTAGTAGGCCCAGTACTAGTGCCACCCAGTGGTGTCACTGGTGACGTGCACGAAAAGTCCTATATATATATATAGCTAGTGGCGCGCGGACACTGTGGCGCCGTGGCGGTCACTGGTGGATAACCGAAAGTAACGGAAGGTGGCGGATAACGTTAACGGAAAGTAACGGAAACGCCGGCAAGTACCCGAAAGTAACGGAAACGCGCACCGGAGTAATTACTGGTATAAGCTGTAGCCTGTAGGCTGTAGCCTGTAGGCTGCAGCTGCATTCATGCATGCATATGGCCGCGGGCGTACTACCGCGGGCGTAGTACGGGCTGTACAGCAGCTACAGCTTGCAGTTGTCGTTGGCTGAACAACCGCGTACACACATGTACAGGGGTGCTGCAACTGCGCATGCTGCACCGGACCTTCTAGATCTGTGCACGTGAACGGGCTGCGCGTGCTGCTAGTAATCTAGTTTTTGAGCGAAGCGCCCGCTTCCCTGAATTCGAAGTAGCGCGGCTGTAGAAATTTGAAGACGAAGCTGATCATGACTCAGTGAGCCCTAGGATCGTGATTATTCTTTTGCCACGAGTATGCCTGGCATGCGCAGACTGCCACGATAGTGACGATATATATCGATGACGAGGCCGGCGCCCAACATGTGCACGTGCAGTTATTAATTCTAATCATGCTCCGATGAGAGCGCATGCGCAAAATAAATTATAAAGCACCGTACGCGTGGCACCTGCCCACCAGAGACAGCAGTGCGAATATCGCGATTACAATTCATGGTGCCGCGGCGCGATTCACGTTCACACATGTACAGAGACTTCACACACAGAGACTAGTACTGGAGAAGCCCTGCGATTCACGTACGCGTTCGCGAAATTGCGAGATTTGCGATTCATTGATATCGATATTGCAGATTATACAAGTTCAATAAATGGGGGGGTGCGGGGGGGCTTGCCCCCCTGCTTGTCCTTATGACAACTGTTCGGCTTTGACGAATTATGAACGAGATGTGAAGGAGACCAAGATCTTGGCGCTTCTCAACAAGAATGTGCACTATTTTCCGCAGGATGTATCTGGGGCAATGCAGAGCCCGTACTGGATGTGGCCCATGGCTCCCAGCATGCAGAATGCCCTTCTCGCCATGCAGAACAACGACCGAAACTCGAACGCCTACATTGAAGCGGTAACTTCCCCTGCTAGACAGCGCGCCGTTGCTTGATTAAATCGGAAAAACGGCCGCTGAATTCGAAACAGGAAAAGAACTGGGCGAACGGGCTGAAAGTCCACAGCCTTTCGGACAACGAAGCAAGAACTCTCATCGATCTTGCAGTCGGCATTGCGCGCGACAAAGACTTCGACACATACGACCAGCTCTTCGAGCACCGCAGCGACGGCACGGACCGCGACAGGCTGTACGCTGCCATCGAGAAGGCCTGCAATCGCAATTAAAAAAAATATTTCTACGATCCGGCGGCGTTCGGCAGAAACCTCAGCAAAGCCGAATGGATCATCCAGAAGGCAAAGAGCGTCTCTATGTCAAAGCAGACATGGCTCGGGAAGGAGCTTGGCTGCACCCCCCGCTCGACAACGAAGACCGTGTACGAGTGCTACGACGACTCGCGATCGGTGGCTTGCCGCGACGGCAGATTCAGCTTCGAGTCGGATAATGTCGAAGCGTGCGCTGTGCTTGCGTTCGCAGCCGCAAGCGGCTCGCGATCCCTGCTTATGCCCCTGCCCTGCGCGCAGCTGCGAAAAAGCTTGGATATCTGGGCATGGAGTGTATTTTCGTGAGGCGTGGGCTTCACATGTTTATGAATTCGCGTAATGCCAACTATAAGCTTGCCCGCAATTATCAACAGCGCGTCATGGAGGCCAAGGCCTGGCTGCCGCCCTCCGACTGGAGAGTCAGCACCCGCGGGGCTTGCGTCTTCAGGCAGATGTACGACTACTCGCGCCTCGACGAAGCTGTTCAAGTGTGGGACCTTCTCGAGCTCGAGCTCGCCGCGCTGCCGTGCTGCGCGCGCGCGCACGCGCAGCTAAACCCCGGGCTCGTTGGCCGTGGACTCGCAGGTGGAAGCGGAGGACGGGGATCTCGAGATGGACATGGATGAAGCGGACCTCGAGTGGGGTCTGCTCGAGCTCTCTGCGGTGCGCATGAGAGCTGAGCTGTGAGCATTACACCCAAAAATTACCCCAATATAATTTGCCCCTTCAAGCAATATCCGCATGATTCCCAGTAACCCAATCCCCAATCTCAGTAAATCTCAGTAAGCCTCAGTCACAATCTATTTTATTTAATCGAAGTTATATCTAAAATCTAATCAATCGAAGTTATATGCATTACACCCAACTACCTTTTAGTTAATCCGCTTCTTAATTGATACCTTTTTCTAACAACTTTGCTGCGATTTGGTTTGATTCCCTCTTTTGCAACTTTTCGATTCACTGTGTTTGTTTTCTTTACAGCTTGAATCCTCATTTGCTGTGGAATTTTCATTATCTCATCTCGTTTCACTTTCTGTAACTCTTGTTGCTTAAAACGTCTCTTTAATTCCTCTGCATCATCTCCATTATCTTCAAGCACCTTGAATCGATTAGCATCTTTCCCAGCTACTTTGTAAATCTTCTGACTAAACCTGGGGCCTTCCTTTGAGAATGCACCTCTCTCCTCTAAAACTCTTACAGTATCTCCTGGTTTGATTTTATCGGGTTGATTCTCTTTAACATCCATGTTATGCTTGGTGGTTTTTAGGAAAATAAACATTTGCTTCTGTGGACTTGCAAACACTTGGTTTGGGGAATCATTGTTCAGTGATGAATGAGGCGAGTTATTGTAAGCCTTTAGCACATCTGGGATTAATTCGACCCACTTCGAAGTATTCCTCGAGACCATGAGTTTGTTCATGTATTGTTTGAAGGTTCGAGTGAATCGATCGATTATCCAAGTTTATTCCCAGCAGAAATGTGATCTTCTTTCGCAACATCTGTATACAATTCGACACCATTTTCACTGCACCAAGTTCGATAAACCGCACTGGAAAACTCATTATCCCTGCCAATCCTACAACCTTACCTGCTTCGCCCTTGAATTTATTAAGTATTCCCGGAATCTCTTCGCTGGTCTTGAAAGCATACACAAATGCCTTTCTACTTAGAATGTCAATGAAACTAAGCGCTTTAATATATCCATAATTTGCTGTCTTAAACTTTCTGAAAAACATGACATCAACCTGAAATGAGTATGGCTGGGCAACTATTCTTAAAAACGTAGTCTTTTTCCTAGGCTTCTTGAAAATTTGATGCAGTTCGGAATTCTTATACTTGTTTCTCAGTTCCGCCTCATCAAATTCCTTCCCTTCACTAATGAGCTTCTGTTTGTATTTTTTGTATGATAGAATATTCTCCATTACTGGGCTGAACAGTTACACCTACAATGTGACAAGAAACAGTTTCGAGAAATGTGAGCGATAGCATTGTTCTCCCGATCGACAGTAGCTTCTTCGAAATCCATAATATCAAAGCACCTTCTGCATCGCCCAATTGCTTCCCATACTGCTTTTTGAACCAGTCCCAATCAACATACTCTGCCAAGGAGAACTCCCGATTGGCTTGTTTGTCCTGGGATTTGTAGGAATCGATTTTCTGAGCTTGATCCTCCTTCGTTTTCACCATTGTAGCCGCCTCGGATTTATCAACGAAAATCACGGTATCCGAGAGTTTCTGGGTTCGAGTGGCTGCAACATAGAACCACTCAGCAGTAACATATGGGGACCCAGTCTCGTGAATTACAACACGAGAATCCCTGATTGTGTCACCCTGAATGATGTGACAGGTGAAAGCATGGGTCAATGCGAAATACTTGATATCTTCGCTTTTTAGAGTATGCACTTCACCCGAATCAATGTCTTTGAGAGTGAGAATTTCCTTGGCTTTGTATTCGACCACTTCGTAAACAAAGCCCCGCTGAATGATGCCCTCACTTGTTGTCATTCGCACCTTTGCAATCAGCTCCACACCTGTCTTATATACAGGATCCTCTCCATGAATCATTTTATGCATTTTGTTGTTCACCTCTGCACACTTGCGGTTTGAATTGCATACTGAGATATCACCCTTCTCCAATGTATCAACTACTTTCAAGCCCAATCGTCTGGCAGCAATAGAAACTGGTAGTTCAGTCCTGAATAAGTCCTCCCATAACTGGTCTAATTTCTTCTGATCTGCAGCCAGTTTATGACGCTTTCCAACCTGCAGGTAAACCTCATTCTTGAATAGTCTATCGAAGATCTTGTTGTAGTAATCTCGTTGATTGACTGTTATGAATTGGATGGGTGGGTTCTGGTAGGGGTCGCCTGTTGCGATGTAGAGTTTGTCTGGGAACTGCACAGTCATCACATCGCACAGAGATTCCAATTCCCTAATCTCAAACTGGTAGATCTCATCAATAACAAAGCAATCGTACTTCGATAATTCCGATACCTTCTTCCCTACATTTCCCTTCATTCTCTCATCATCAACATTCAAATTCAAGGCTCGATAAATAGTCATCACCTCGGGAGCATCTTGGCCCACTCTGCTTTTAGTTCCATTCGCAAATCCTTGCATCTCTTATTAGTAGGCGCAACAAACAAGCATTTCTTACCATACTTCTTGGCCATTGCCTTTGCCAAAGTAGTCTTACCAGTTCCCGGTTTCACTCCTTTAATCAGCACATTACCTTGCCCATCCAAAGCATTAACAATTGCTGGGAGGTCATACTCATCCTGGAACTTGTGAACCTTGTGAACAATCTTTTCAACATTGATGAAAGGTTTGGAGCGAGTTTTGAGTCGATCAAATGTGATCATGTGGCTCTTTGGTTTCCTCGAAGTCCTCTTACTATGGGTAATTGAGTTCATGTTTGCTGGCTTCACATCAAACTTTCCAGTGTTCTCGAATAGGTTTCGGTCAAACTGCTCAAATGGATATGGTCTATCAATTGTCAACTCATCGGTCTTGATTGCAAGGACTCCCACTCCCTCAGAGAGCAATTTCTTGCATAGGCGATACATGATGCCTCGCATGGTGGAGTAAATCACGCACTGCATTGGCAGGAAACCATCAATGAAAGCCCGTTCTTGTTCTTCCTGGTTCACATACCAAATCATGGGCGATTTAATGTCCTTCTCATTCTTAACTGATGTGTGTGTTGGCTTCTCTTGATCGAAACTTATAAACTTCAGGGTCCCTCCATTCTCTTCAATGAAATTCAGAGCATCATTTTTATTGAAAAAGGTGTAGGTGGTTGCTTTTCGCTGGGACTTCTTACCAAATAGACCAATGTGATGGTTGGCAATGTCTTTCTTCTCCTTGGTCGAAAGCTGACTTGCATACAACTGCTTGAAAGCCTGCAAGGTGACATTCTCGGCAATCCGATAAGGTCTTAGAACTGCCTCAATGCTGATGTCATCCTTAATATCCTCGTAAAACTCTTTCAAAACCTCGCCATACATCAGGTTATACTTTGAATCGACGAGAAGCCTCTTGTATTGATTCAAGGTATTCGCCTCACCATAATTTCTGAATGCTTTGAAGTGTTTGGCTTTCACTTTCACGGAATAGAACGAATTGTCTTCGATGTCCGAGCTGCAAGACACTTTGACTTTTTCGAATTTATCAAATGAACTGAAAACTGGAAACACCTTAAGCACTTTCGAAACGATGTGTGTGTAAGCTTTGGAAATGTCAAGCTTGTGAGTATCAATGGATCCATAGGCAATGTTCTCTACCATTGTTCGGACCTCAGAGGCAGATCCAAAGAACCCAGTCAATGCACTCTGTTGCCCTTTAGTAAATGCTGCATATATTTCTGGATTATATTTGCTTTTGTAGGGTTTGTTGATAAGCGCCCTATACATCATCTGACTCATCTCATCAAACAACTTGCGATGGGCATCATCTGCAAGGTTCACATCAATATTTTCCATATCCACCATGTTGCCTGGTGGAAGGATAATTACATCTTTATCCTCTATTGTGTAGTGAATGTATGTTATTTTTCCCTCATCAGTAATGGAAGTGTGAACCTCGTGATTAGCCTTTCGGAAGCTTCCCAACAACTCAAGTAACGGCTTGTTGTATGTGATCTTAATTTTTTCGGAATTGCTATCTTTCTCTCTGGCAATGATCTTGATGATATCCTCCTCGCTGTAAGCAAAGAAGCTGTTATCGTTGAACTGTGTTTTGATCTTGTATTTCATGGCTGCTGAACCCATACTCTTCTTGGTTTCACGGGCGCCAGTTCCATTGAAAGAACGAACCAGTTTACTGAGATCCTTATTTAATACATAAACGTGGTCGTTTGCAATCTGCACATAAACACTTGCGGGAACTAAGTGAGAGTTGGTTCGATTCGGTTTGAAGGAAAGAGTATGAATAACCTTGTCATCCTTTCCAATTGCAATGAACCTGATGCGCCACTTTTTCAAGAAAGGAAGAAGCTCATCAAAACTCACTCCCCAATCGGAATCAGGCTTAGGTTCATATCCCTTGATCTGAGCAAAGAGCCAGTCTTTGGAGTAGTTGACCTTCTTATACTTCTTGATGCTGCGGGCATACTCAAACCCTTTGCAGAGAACCTGGTGTAATGCTTCGATCAAGCAATCTTTGATGGCCAGTGAATCATCGGGACATATTTGATCCATTACACATTTGGCCTGACCATTGAGGGTGTATTTCACGAAACGAGAAACGATTTTTGGAGCCTGACCATCTCGCAGAACTCGTTCATTCAAAGGGTATACTGTTTTGTTATCGCTGACAATAATCTCCTCGATTGTCATCACCTCTGGATACTTGATGTCTGATCCATTGGGCGCATCATTCGTGAAAACCTTAACGAATTGATAGTCTCCATTGCGAGGGTTGCTTTGCCCAATAGAAATCAGGAGAGCATTCCGGTATCCCCGGGAATTTCAGCTCGATCCGTCGGAAGCCCTTCCTGAGCCCTCAGGCGACCGCCGCCGCGGGAAACCCGCGGGAATAGTATTAGGAGCACTAGGGCTAGCTGTTCGGCCACCCAGGTCCCAAAGCGATGACGAAGGTATGAACAGTCCCCGCTCCGCCTCTCTCACGAGCGCCGCCGCGCTCGGAACCTCCCCAATAATTACTAGACCTCCGGAAGCGTGCGTGTCCGCCGCACGGCGCGCCGGAGCGATAGAAAAATTTGAATCCTCCTTCGCGCCAACTTTAAAATGGAGCGCGGTGTTCATGGCCCTGTCAATTGCAATGATCCTTACGGCCTTAATGGTCGGTGGTGCCTGCGGCTTCGGCCGGTTGATGCCTTTGGGAGCCCGGCGGGCCCATCATCCGTTAAGAACACATTTCGTGTCCTGCAATTTCGCCAAAATTCAAGCCAGTGCCTCGAATCCCTCGATCCTATGCTCCCCCGATTGTGGCAGGCTCTGCCCAGATCATTCCTGTCGAATCCATCGAGATCAATTTCTGACCTCGGACGCGTACGCTGCCCTGTTCGCGCAGAGAACCCCGAAGCGGAACGATTGTGAGCGTGATCATGAGGAACCAGCAGCGGCCGCGGCAGCGGTCGACTGCGAAGGCGACTCCAGTCTCGGTGATGTGCAGCTTGGAGGCGAGCACGACTCCAATGCTCGCTACCTCAGCGAAGCAGGTATCAAGCGTCTCCGAAAGCAATGCGCAGCAGAATGGCAGCAGCTCAACTCGTTGCCCGCGCCGGCCAGCCCCCCGCCGGAGACGCCCCGCTCTCTCTTTACCAGCCTGCCGGCAGTCGCCCGCGAGTTCATCGACAAGATGGCGCCCCTGTGCTGCCTTCCGGCGACGGAAGGGCAGGTACCGCTCGCCGCGCCGCCGGAGGTCATCTTCTTCGCCCTCGCGAATAGCGAGCCGGTGCGCGAAACTGCTCGCATGCGCAAGGTCACGGCTGCGGCACATCCAGCACTGACTGTCCGCCAGTTCATGAACCTAGCCGACCTGTCGGAAGAACAGGTCAAGGCAACAGACTTCTATGCAATGAGCAAGGCCTGCTGGGAGCACTTCGGCCTCAAGGAGGCAGATGCGAACGCGTGGGCGCGGATCGCAGACGCGAAGCTCACACCTGGCTCTTCACGGCGCCCAACAGCAGCGCCAGATGCTGTAGATCATCTCACCGCGCTCATCGCAAGCACTCCGATACCGCGGAAGCCTGCCACACCCGCAGCACCAGCGAACGACTCCACGGCACCGAAAGGTGAGCAAAATCTGCTTTCACGCCGGAAGGAAAACCGCGCTGACGCTGACACAGCGGGCCCGTCGGGGCTGAACGCGGCCCTGGCTGGCCTCCGCGAGAGCGGGCCAAGCGAGCATCAACTGGGACCACAGCAAGGTGCGCAGGCTCTAAATACAAAGACGTATGCGCTCAGACATCCGCTGAAGGCGCCTGGCGCAGGGCCAGCCACCACAGCAGTGAGCGCGCTCAAGTCCTTCACTGGACCGGCGGTGACCTCATCGTCCTTCGTGGCGGAGTTCTCAGTCGACGACATCGAGATGATCACAGGCAACAGGCCCGCTGGCCCGATGGAGGCCAAGAAGTGGATCATGGACGTGTGCGAATCCTGCGGGATTCTTCCCATCGCAGGCTCAGCCACTACGTCCACCTTCGCGTCCACCCGCACTGTGCAGATTGCTATGACATCTAAGGAGGATCAGCTCAAGCTCATCCGGCTGCCCTTCGTCAGTCGGGACGTGAACGGCCGCCCAGACTTCGTCGGTCGGGGCGCGAAGGGACAGCGTCGGGCTGTCTTCCGAGAGCCCTTCCGTGACGGCATCAGCCAGCACAAGCCGAACTGCATCCAGCTGATCGACGTGCCCATGGACGTCGACGTCGAAGCTGCCACCAAGTTCGTCGAGCAACAAGTCGAAATCGTGCGTGAACGCGTCGCCGATCTCACGCAGCGGCGACTGAGCACAGAGCAGGCCCTCAAGAGTGTTAAACGTTTACAAGCAGTCCTAGACGTGAATCCGGTCTTGGTGCACGAGCGCTGCGCCAAGTACATGCCGAAACGGTCAATGCTCGCTCAAGGCAACCACTACCGGGTGCGACCGTGTCTGAAACCGCGTGGCCCCCGACTCACTCCACAGCTAACAACCTGGCAGCTGATCTGCGTCGTACCGTGCACGGAGCAAGTGCTCGAGCTTCTCACAAAGGAGATCTTCCTCTGGAAGGAGCGCAGCGCGATCGTTCGCATTGTACGCGGCGCGGTGGCTCCACCGGAGCCTACGCCGGCCAACGCCTTCACGGTCTTCCACGCGGAGCCGAACTTCATGCTAACAGGGACCCCAGACCCGGAGCCGAGCGTGCTCACAGGACGCCCGGAGCCGAGCTTCGGCAGCCGCCTCAAGGACCTGGGAGCGGTATGCCTGACGCTAGAAACCGCTTGTTTGCTGCTCGCTGGGATATGGCTGACGGCGGGTGCAGGCCCGGGTCATCTGGATGTCGAAAGTGGAGAACAGCTTCATCAACGAGAAATCGGTGGCCGAAGCACGAGCGGCAAAGGCCCCCGACCCGATGTTTACCTCCAAGGAGTGGCGCAGACTCAACTACTTCCACGTCGTCCTCGAGCAGAAGGACGCGCAGGCTGCGCTGGAGGGCCTCCTCGGCGGGATCTGGAGAGCGGCACCTCTCCCAAGCCCCTTCGACCCCTACCCGTCAGCGCCGCGGAGCCAGCCGACGCCAATGAACGCTGTGTCTCGACCGGGCGCGTATCAACAGCTTGGCACGCTGGCGGCCGTGCCGTACGAGGTACGCGGCTTAGAAACGCGAGCCTCTGCCGTCAAAAGCTAACGTCTGCCAACAGAGCCTATTCCCGTGCACCAAGTGCGCAGCGCCATCGGATTACGCGCGGAAAGTGGCGCGCATCCTCGCCGAGCGTGGCTACACCCTCGTCCACCGATCGGTCGACCTGCCAGGCAGCCACAAGCAGCGCGACATGCAGTGCGCCCCGCTGCACAGGAAGCAAGCGGCCGACAAGGCGGAGAACGCCTTCGAGGCCGCAAGGCGCGAGGTGGACACACGGCGGGACGCAGCGTCCGCAGCGGAGCAGGAGGAGCACGCAGCCCGGGAACGTGAGCGGGCAGCCGCCCGCGCCCAGAAGCAGGAGAAGCGGGAGGCGGACTGCAAGAAGCGGGCGGCGGAGAGCGCACAGCAGCAGGCCGCCGACGCAGCCCTTGCAGCAAGCATGGGAGTCCGCTCCCTCCCGGCAGAATCCTCAGCGCGCCCCGCTGCCAGGCCCCACGGGGGCCGGAGCCGCCCTGCCCGATCTTACCTTCAGGCCGCCCGTGACCAGGGACCGGAGGTCGACAGCATCCCGCGGCCGCGAGCGGCCAAGCGCCCAGCCCACAGCCAGGACTAGAACTAGAGCAACAGCTCCTTCATTTCCTCTTTTGTTCTGGCCGTGCATCGTTTACTTTGTTTGTTTCATAAACCAATCACCAGATGATCAATTTTGGCTAGAGCACTGCAAGAAACAACTAGGATGTCCAGGCCCAAAGCTAACACCAAAATGAAGAAGAAAGAAAAAAGTAACCAGGCCAAACTAGAGAAGACGAAGCGGGCGGCAGCCGCCGGCACCAATGAGCTCGAGACAAACATGAAACTCCGGCTTAAAGATATTTTTCCGACAGTGGATTTCCCGGAGGATGGGGACCACATAGGGGCGGCGCCAACAATATCTAAAACAAAAGCGAACGGTGTCTTAAGAGCGATGACCTTCAACACGAGAGGGTCGAACGCTGCCAAACTGCAGCAAATGGAAGAATTCTGCCGGCGCTGGGACGTGGATATTGCGGGAGCGCAAGAGCTGTCGATGACTAGGCCCCAGATGGCAGCCGCACTTCGATCGGATGGGGAGGACCCGCTCCAGCCGGAAGGCGCAATCACGCACGGGAAGCTGCTGTACACGCTGAAGTCAGGCGATGGAACGCGGGGAAGCGGCGCGGCGCTCTGGGTGGCGCCGCAGTGGGTCAAGCACCTGACGAAGAAGTACGAAGTGCCGGGCCGGCTGATCGGCTTCGAGCTCCGGTTCCAAGGGAACATCCAGCTATTCGTGGCAAGCGTGTACATGCCCGCGACCGTGAGCAAGGCTGCGCACCGCCAGGATCAGGAGAAGATCGTCGAGGAGCTGACAAAGATGCACGGCGACTTCAGCGCTCGGCAGCACGCGCACCTGATACTGCTGGGCGACTGGAACTCCGTAGCGATCCCCGAACTGTCGCGGATCCGCAACGGGACCATGGTCCCGAGCAGGACGGCGGAGAGGAAATGGTGGAACACGTTCACAGATTCATGGGACCTGCGCGATACAGCGCTTCAGCACTCCCACGATCATGATAATGGGACCTGGCGCTCGGCGCGCGAGGTTACGCACCGCACACCGCACGGTGCGAAGCAGGGCCCGGCGGCCGAGGCAGACCCGCCGCAGCCTGCCGGCGCCGTCGAGTCAGAAGGAACGGAACACGCAGAAGAGGAAGCCCCCGCGAATCTGCCGAAGGATGCACTCTGGCACGCGGCGCGCATCGATGCGGTGGTGGTGTCGAAGGCGCTCGACGATGCGCTCCTCAGCGTGCACGCCTGCCCGACTTGGGTCGATGCGCCACACGACTCAGATCACTTCCCGGTGCTCGCGGACTTCGACCTGGAGCGCGCCGGGCTGATCGCGCCGGTGGGACCGATGCTCACCCCGAAGCCAGGTCCGCCGGTCTTCGACCCAGACGGCCTGAAGCGGACGCTGAAGCATAAGGACGAGCTGAAGCGAGAGCTTAACAAAAAGCTCGGGGAAGCACTGGGGTCGGACCTGGAGTCGGTCGGCCAGGGAACGCCGGAGGAGCGCCTCGACCGCCTGGCCCGGATCCACGCTGCGAGCGCCGCACTTGTTCAGGAGGTGGCAAAGGAGCATCTATTCATGAGACGCCGGGGCGGGAAGCCGACCAAGCCGCGCAACCTGCCGTGGCAGGCGAAGGTGGACTCAAAGGTCGCCCGCATATTGGCAGCCTGGAACAAGGAACCCAACGGGGTTCCGTCGGAACAGACGATCCTGGCAGTAGAAAAGCTGCAGAACTACGTGACGGACAAGGAAGGTCTGCGGCCGTTCCCGCTGAGGCCGGCTGAAAGGCGGGCTCGTGCACAAGGCTCGTGGCCCCAAAGCCAGGGCCAGGACGGCACAAGTAACTCCCAAAGCTCGAGCGGATCTCGATCTCCGCCACCGGCTGCAGGCGGTACCCCAACTTCGTCCCCCCCGTCCCAGTCCTCCCCCCCACCGTCGCCGAATTCGACTTCAACTTCGAATGCGGACGTCGACGTTGAAGTTGACAATGACTGGGCCGCTGCGCGCCGACGGCAGCTGAAAGAAGACTGGGCGACCTTCTTTAGAGAGCTCAAGACATGGCAGAACCGAACGCGGCACGATCTGCAGAGGATCCGCCGCGCGTTGCAGGCAGGCGAAATAGAGAAGGCCCTCAAAAGCAGGCTAGACAACTTCATGGATGGGCGCCGACTAGGCTCCTACATCGCCTCGGTCCTAGAGAAGCCCAGAAACCGGCCGATCATGCATATCACTCGAGTTTCAGGAGACGGAAAAACGTACGAGATCTACAACGAGCCTGCCGAAGTGAAGCGGCTACTGAAAGAGCACTGGCGATCCTGGTGCAAGCGCCGGCAACCCAGAGTGGGGGGCACGGTGGAAACACTGCCTCAAAGCGTGCTGAAAGACAGCGCGGGGAGGGCACTGCTCGATTTCTGGAGGCTCGAATACGAGCCGAAAGACTACGTTGACCCCGCCAAATACGAGAGGGACATGGCCGAGCCGAGCGAACATGAGCTCGGAGAGTACATTAAGACGCTGGGGAACACGGCGGCAGGGCCGTCTAACTTCTCGTACGCTATGGTGAAGTTTCTGTGGGCGGAAGTGCCCAAGAAAAAGGAGGAAGGCGAAGGCAAAGGGGCAGGGGGCGCGGCCCCCGCCCGCCCCGAACAGGAGGATGGGGGCCCCGACGGGGCTGCCGAGGGCGAGCCGGTCCACTGGGGCCGGAAGCTGCTGCTCTCGCTGGTGGCGGAGGCGATCCGCCTGCGGGACATGCCGGACGCCGTGTGTCAGGGCAACATCCTTGGCATCACGAAGCAAGGGGAATGGGACGGAGACATCGATAACAACCTGCGGCCGATCACCCTCCAGGAGGTCGCCCTGAAGCTGACCACGGGCCTCCTGAACGCGCGCCTGTCCCGGACCATACATGAGAACGGGTTCCTGAGGGGCGCCAACTACGGCTTCAGACCTGGTTGCTCGACGGACGACGCCCTCCACGTCTTTAACGCAGTCCTCGAGGACGCGAAGCAGTACAAGAAGCCCGTCTACGTCCTGCTGCAGGATATCAGGCGCGCGTACGATTCAGTCTCGTGGGAGAGCATGGAACTCTCGATGCGGAGGCTGCGCGTACCGGAAGGGTACATCGAGCTCCACAGAAACATATTCCGGCGCCGCCGAACCAGGGCGATCTCGGGGCACGGCCTCTCCGACGAGTTCGAGCTCGAGTGCGGGCTGCCGCAGGGCGGCGTCGAGTCGCCGCTGCACTGGCTGATCTTCTACGATGCGCTCCTCTGCGCGCAAGAGCGCCTGGATCAGCACGAGCGAGAGCGAGGCAAGAAGGTAGCGAAAACGATGGAGCACTATGCTCACCCCGAGACGGCGGAGGAGCCGGGTACAGCGTACGTGATGGGGAACCCGCGAGAGACAGACGCCGCGGAGCGCGCGGGCCGGGCCCGCGTCAGCGGCGTGGCATACGCCGACGACACGAAGTGGATGAGCGGCAGCCTGCGGGGGCTGCAGGCCCAGGCCGACGTAGCCGGCGAGTTTTTCCGCCTGCACGATATCGAGGTCAACGCGAAGAAGACGATCTTCACGTGGAACAACGCACGCCGCGAGACTGAGAGCAAACCGGGGGCCCACCCCGCCGCGAAGAAGAAGGAGAAGCGGCCCTCCCCGCCGAAGATTAACGGTACCCCCGTCGGGCTCGTCCGCCAGCCCCACGAGCACTTCAAGCTCCTCGGGGTGCATATGAGCGCGAACCTGAACTGGGATCGTCAGTGGCAGTACATCTGCGATCAGGCGCGAGGAGCCGTGGCGCTGATAGAGCGTAAAAAGCTCACCGCGAACGAGGCCTGCTACCTTGTCGAGGCCGTAGTCCAGGCCCGAATCGCGTACGGCTTGAAGCTCATGACCCTGAGCGAGGGTCAGTGCCAGGAGCTAGATCGCATCTGGCTAAGGGTGGTCAAGCACCACGCGAACCTCGCCGCCTCGACGACGAATTACGTGATCTGGAGCCACGGGGGGTACAGCCTAAAAAGGACCGAGCACCTGCAGGCCGAGGCTCAGATCGCGGAGGCACAGATCCGCCTCTGCGCACCCGAGGGCTCGCTGCTCGCCCAGGCGGTCCGGCACCGAGTGCGCGCGCTGCAGGAGGACCTCGGCGTGCCGCTGCTCCCGACCGAGTTCCTGAATGCGCCCGTCTCCAGCGGACTGGCCCGCGGGAACTCCCTGGCTGCGATCATGCCGCAGATGCAGCGGCGTAAGTACAGGCTGGTGTCGAACCACGCGCGCTACGCGGCGTTCCGCACCATGCCCGGGACGACGCCTTGGCCTGATCCGGAGCGGCTCGACCGACGCTACGTCGTCGCGACGCACATACCGAGCTCGATCTTTGGAGTAGCGGCCCCCGCGCTGTACAAGGCGGGCGCAGTGACGATGGATGCGGTGACCGCTGCGGACGGCGAGACCGTGCGCACCTGGCGAGACTTGCAGACGCAGGCCCCCAAGGATACGCTGCAGCAGAGCGAGCCTGCGTGGTGGCGAGAGTTGGTGGGCGCGCTCACGGTAGACGGAAAGAAGCTGCGGCACCCGATGCGAAGGGCGGGCACGCGCGCGTCGGCCATGGCCTCGCTCCCCGGCGGGGCCCGCAAGGTCAAGTGGACGCCGGGGACTTTCGTAGCCGTCTTCGAGGCGGAGGCGCTCCACGATGAAGCTGCATTGCCCTACGTGGGCCGGGTAGTCAGAGGGAGGGCGCCGGAGGGCAGCATCGTTGCGTTCGAATACCTGCTTGAGCACTGGGTGCCGATACCGAGCGGCGCGGACCCCGAAGCCGACGGGAGCGAGCCCGGACTCTACTGCCGGTGCGACGGTCACTGCAGGCACGAGAAGGTGAAGGGGCGCCCGGAAACGTACACGGCAGTCCCCGGCTCCGGAAAGATGTACTGGCACCACGACGAGCGGTGTAAGCACCCGATCCCGGCACGCTGCCCGGAAATGAGTCAGTGCGACGGCCCTTGGACAAACGGTGAGGGTTGGTGGGAGGAAGAGGACACCCTCCTGAGCTTGGGCGGCGAACCCGAGACGTATCTAGTCGCCGGAGAGAGCCGGGAGACGAAGTCGCGACGAGGGCGCAAGGGGGCCGCTGGGCGGATGACGCTCGAGTACTACGATCCCGGACTGAATGAAGACGAGAGACGCCAGCAGCTCCTCCGCCAGGCCCGCGTGAAGGCGGTCCAGGACGAGGACCCACGTTTCCTCCGCGAGGAGCTGAGCCCCGAGGCCGAGGAGGACCTGCGCGTAGCCTTGGACGCGGCGGCGGCGGCGGCGCCGAGCACGGAGCCGAGGGACGAGGCCCGCCCCGTGTCGAAATCTGCGGAACGGCGCGACCTTTACTACACGGGCGGGGGGCCCAAGACATGGACACGCGATCTGCAGCACGGCGGGACCGAAAACTTTTACTGGCAGCACCTGCTGGAAGTGTGGCCCAAGGCAGAGACGGAACAACTCGCTCGGTACGCCGAGACGGAAGGAAAGCTGAACATCTGGACGGACGGGAGCCTGGGGGCCGGTCAGACAGCGGATGCCCGAGCGGGGTTTGGAATAGTGATTCCGGCCCGCGCACCGGATGTTGCGCCCCTCAATCCGGAAGGAGAGGAGTCCACGCTGTACGGCCGGCTCCGCGGCCTCCAGGAGATCAACAAGGCAGAGCTCCAGGCGGCGATCGTCGCCGACGTGCTCGCGCCTACAGGTCTGCGGCTGCACACGGACAGTCAGAACGTCTGCACGTGGTACAAACAGTTCGTTCAGAATGCGCACCACAAGCACGCGCGCGACTACGTCCGCCACCCGTGCAGCGCCGAGCTCTACGCTTGGTCCAGATTCCGGGCCATCCTGGCGAAGCGTGAGCACAGCCGGGAAATCGAGCTAGTCAAGGTCAAAGCGCACGGCACTGATGAGATGAACAACCGTGCCGACGCCGCCGCGAAGCTCGCCAGGGAGCTCGACCAGCCGGAGATCGATGAGGGCATCTTCCTGCCGCCGGAGTTCAGCATGCCGGCGGTCCTGACGATCGAGGGGTCGGACGGAACCGCGAGGCGGGTCGAAGGCGATCCCCGGAGGCACGCCGCAGTGCTGCATGCGCATCATACGCACTTCGCCTGGTCGAATCAGGCGCAGGCAGGCCAGTGGCTGCGGGAGCCGGTCGATCACGGCGCTGTGTACGATCAGATGGCGATGGGACCCCGCCGCGTCGGGGTGAGCCGGGAAAGCAACTGCTACCGGGGTACGCATGTGAAACTGGTGCTGGGTACCGTGGCGACGGCCCTGGTCCGCAAGCGGGACGCGCCAGAGCTGTACAGCGAGGTGAACCCAAACGGGCTGTGCGTGCTCTGCGGCACACGGCAGCAAGACATTGCCGGCCGCCCCAGGCTAGTCGCTGGTACGGAGGAGACGCTCGAGCACATGCTCACGTGCCTCAGCGCGGTAGCGGTGGAAGCGCGCGCTGCGGCAGAAGCAAGCATATCAGCCGTTGTAAGCGGTGCGCTCGCGAAGCCGCTCCAGCGGTCGCTCCCGCAAGCGCTCTGCAACTCGCTCAAGGTGACGCGCGTGAACGAGCCGACGCTCACGCCGCTAGAACGACGAACACAGATCTGTGTGCTCCGTGGATTGCCGCCTGCGGGCCTCACCGACATGGTCCGGGAGACGATCCCGGACGAGAAGCTGGCGGCCAAGGTCACGCGGAAGCTGACGACGGCGATAGGCGAGCAGGCCCACAAGACGTGGGCCGCCCGCTGCAAGGCCTACGCTGAGTGGGAGAAAGAGTGCGGGATCACGAAGGTGATGAAAGAGCGCCGCGCGAAGCGAAGACGCACCGAGGCGCGCGTCCGCGAGGCGGCAGGCGAGTCTGATCAATCCGCGGCAGGGCCATCCCGGCAGCGCCGAGGCCAGCCGACCAAGGAGCGGTGCACAGAACGGTGCGCCGCGTGCCACGCGCTAATGTCCAGGCACCGCGGCGGTGGGGAAAACCTGGAATACGCATCGCTGAACTGTCCCCCGGAGGACTACGGCTGGGCAGCGGCTGCCGAAGCGATGCAGCTGTACGACCACACCAACAGGTATGATTGGGGCGTGGGCACGGCGCGGACCAGGCCGCGCTGAAGGGATAAAATGGGCGCTATCTGGGGGGGGGTCTCATAAGGGGCACGGGGGAGGCAACACCAAGACAGCGGAGGCGGAGGCGAGCCAGTAGCCCACCCGGCTGGGGCTGGCGAGGAGCAGCGAAAATCGATCGGGGTGTATACACCTGCAGACGGGAGCCGGGATCCCTAGCTACTTTCCTTTCCTTTTCACTTTCAGGGACCCTAGTATACAAATCAAAATAGCTGCAGATCAGACTTAGCGCTAGCGACAGATAAATAGCTACCTATAGCTACAGCTAGCTACAAACCTATTTCAGACCTCCAGTGTAGCTAGATATACAGATAGCCCAGCACCAAACCTACCATTTAGACAGAGCACAGCACTCGACGGTCCTCAGTGTTATCTAGTCGGAGAGATAAATTGGGCGATGTGAAACTCCTAGTAGTTGTTGTTGTGTGCTAATGCAAATCGCCAAGGCCAATAGAAATCAGGAAGGAAGCAATCTCGTTCAGAGTCCACAATGCAAGGAAGTTATTAAAGTCCTCTTGCACCTGTTCAAGCAATCTAACCAGCACTTGCTTGGGGCAGGAAAGCATCAATGCACGTTTTCCAGATTTTTGTGTTTCAATATATGGTGTGTCTTCGTGGATAACAACATCGTAGTTGTTTGGGAGGTTATTAAAGTCTTCAGGAATTCTATAAAACCTCACACGAAGTGAGACTGTATCGCCATCCTGGGCCTCAATATCCCTTATGATCCTCCTTACACTGGGAGCCAGGAATTAAGTTTACCACATGGTAAACTTGCAACTTCACTCACTTAGGGCTGACTTTACCACACCTGTCTTTACCCCACCTAGGAAAGCCGCGCGGGGGAGCACTGCTGCCGTGCTAAATGTGCTTAGCTAGGCATAAGTGCATGGGATCCATTGAGCGCCGATGGCCCGGTAGCTTCTGTGGTCCGTCGTGGATGCGAGCACAACTCGTCAAGAGAGCGACGCATGCGGGCTGCCTTGACTGGTTCAAGTGTTCTAAAAGGTCGTTTAGAGACGATTTGCAGCTTTTAAGGGAGGTTGTTGGGCGGCCCGACCTCGGCCAACTTCACCCAGGCCCGACCATTATGAGCTGGGGCGCAGCGCACAGCGCTTTGAATGCGGTAAGCATTGATTTCAGCTACGTTACAACCGAAGTACGGCTGCCACATCGGTGCTCTTGAGACCGATGGCTGCCAATGGTTGCGTACCGAACGCTCAGACCGAGCGCCGCCGAGGTAGCCGGCGGTGCTAACGCCTCTAGCTAGCTAGATCGCGTGCTCTAGCTAGTTCTCCGACCGCCGGGTGCCGCCGTTGGAGCCTTGCTGGTGCGGTGGTCGGACGGGTACCCCCTGCGAGTAGTTCCCCCCGGGCAAAGTCGCCGGGGCAAAGTCGCCGGGGCAAACTTGCCGGGGCGAAGTCGCGGTTTCCGGAGCGCAGGATCTGGAGCTGTGTTCTGCTAGCGTCCAAGTGCTGTCGGCGTGGCAAGCGGTCAAAGTGCTGTCGGCGTGGAAGCGTGGCACGTGGCGCTCGAAAAGGTGCGCCGGAGGCCTTCTTTCCGCACCCATAGCGGCCTTGCGCGTGCGTCCGTGCGGCCTCCCTTGACAGGAGCGTCTCTCGCGCGGGGCAGCTCCGACAGCGGAGTAGGCAGTCGGCTGCTTCTTCAGGCGCGGCGGTCTCGGCGATCGCTACTGCGATGTCGGCGGAGCCAAACCGCTCCGTCGAGGTGAGCGTTTTCGCGGACTTGCGGTACTACCCGTGGGGCATCCAGGACCCTGAAGAGACGCAAGGTACTTGTCGCTTTTGCGACCAGGATGCCATACCATAGAAAACCCCTGTGCAGTTCCTGTGCGAGGCATGGCTGTGCGATTCACGATCAATGTTTCGGAGTCGTGGCCGGAAGCGTTAGTGGCCGATGTGTGCCGTGAGTATTTCGTGCCCAAATCCAATGTAGCGCTGTATTGGTACAACCCAGAAACCAATGGATTCGAGCGGCCGGTGCGAAAGTTCCTTGCGTCTGACGATGATTTCTGATGCGGCTTCCGCGAATTCACGCGTGCGCGTGCATGCGCACAGACATCGAAACCACAGGGACCATCTCCAGGCGATCTCTTCTACCTCACGGGCGACCAATTTCCGCCGGGAGCGGAGCCCGCACGATACCTGGCAAGATTGGCCGCCCGTTTCTCAAAGGCACCAGCGACGGCAGCGACGCAGAACAGCGATGCTCTAGATATAACTTCGCTCGTGCCGCCACCGCTCGACACGCGCGGACTCCTTTGTCTGCGCGCGACGCCACCAGTCGAGAATATTAATGAAGGAAACAGCTCCGTAGCGGTGCATGTTGTAGCGGACGATTGGAGAATTATGTCAGGTGCCCATTTATCCCGTTTCAGAGACATTTCTTACAGAATTAATGGGCCTGTGCAGATCTTGTGCAAGTCAATGATCCGGATTCGGGGTCGTGGCCGGACGCGCTGCTGGCGCGGGCGTGCAGCGAGTTTCTCGTACCGAAAAACAATGTAGCGCTGTATTGGTTCAACCCAGAAACCAGTGGATTCGAGCGGCCGGTGCAAGCTTTCTTTGCGTCTGACGATGATTTCTGATGCGGCTTCCGGATCCGCGAATTCACGCGTGCGCGTGCATGTGCACAGACATCGAAACCTCAGGGACCATCACCGGGTGATTTCTTCTACCTCGCGGGCGACCAGTTCCCGCGGGGATCCGGAGAACGAGCGCAGGCCTCGAACTACCTGTCGCGAATGCGAGCCATGATTGCTCTGGAAAACATCCGCTCAATGGCGACGTATAGTGCTAGCTAGCTTCATTATTCCTGATGCACTACGCGTACGGCGCCGGCTTCGTCTCGAATACGAATTCGACCAGCATGTATATTCTCTAGTGGTTTTCGCATACATGGCTCTCTAGAGAATTCGAACTCTTCGATTTATGCGACCGCTAGCGCTCCGCGGCAGCGTTGTCCCAAGGCCGATACGCTCATTTGCGGCAAAGGATTCGAATTAAGAAAAATACAGCAATCTCTGCGCAGACGAATTCGAATCTCTGTTCCGCTCAGCGGCTAGCTATAGCGTGCATGGCGCCGGCGGCCACGACTTCGAATAAGATGCAGCTGTCGGGCCGCTAGGGGCCTTGAAACGGGCAATAGCTAGGATCCGAAAACGGTCGCCAGGAAGGGCGCGTGCTCGACTTCTGGGATCACCGAATCCCTCGCGACGTAGTACAGATCATCCGGGGATGGCCCTGGACTCGACCTCTGTGCACGCGCAAGCGTGAATTCGCGAATGCCGCATCATGATCAGAAATCGAGGGAAGACGGAAAGATATCTTGCACCGGCTCGAAGTACTCGGCAAAGAACTCGAGGTAAATGAAGCACCGACTTGCTGGGTCGTATCGATACATCATCAGCGCATCAGGGTGCGCGTGGTATGTGCTGCGGACGAGTTCACGGTACGCAGCCTCCAGAAGATCTGTCTGCCACGTCTCTGAAACATAGATCTTCAATCTAACAGGCCCTGCGCTGTTTAGATTAGGGCACAAGCTTAAGGCATCGATGCAACCGTGGTCGCACCTGTCATATCAGTGATGCCCACCGGAAGGGGCCGGCAGTCCCCGAGAACGCGCACCTCGACAGAGCTGCCCGCGTTCTCGAGCCGCGATCGCGGCGCGTACAGAGCAATCAGCGCTTCCGACTCGGCGACCTGCTCTTCTGTTGGCTCTGGTACTGGTGGCGCCGACCGCGGCTTCCGTGAAGTAACGAGCTGTTTTCGAATACGTTTTCCCCATGCGGTAAGCATCGATCTCAGCTACTTTACAAACGAACTACGAGCGCCAAGTTGGTGGTCTCGAGCTCGAGACCGATGGCCGCGTACCGAACGCTCAGACCGAGCGCCGCCGAGGTAGCCGGCGGTGCTAAAGCCTCTAGCTAGCTAGATCGCGTGCTCTAGCTAGTTCTCCGACCGCCGGGTGCCGCCGTTGGAGCCTTGCT
This sequence comes from Cyanophora paradoxa, assembly GCA_004431415.1. Taxonomy (NCBI): domain Eukaryota; class Glaucocystophyceae; order Cyanophorales; family Cyanophoraceae; genus Cyanophora; species Cyanophora paradoxa. The sequence continues at coordinate 14,474 of QPMI01000068.1, read as the reverse complement.
AGTGTGGTGGTCGGACGGGTACCCCCCTGCGCGTAGTTCCCCCCGGGCAAAGTCGCCGGGGCAAAGTCGCCGGGGCAAACTTCCTTTTGATTATCGTTTTGTTAAATGAGCGGGATCGATCCGATCCGCACTAAGCCACTTTTTAAGAGTAAAGCGGGTCCCTGCATGCCGAATTCGAGCTCGGTGCCCAGCGGATCGGAAATCGGGTCTCGCCGGCGGCCCCCGGGGACCCCCTCGGAAACCGTTCCTAGGGCGGGCGCCGGCCCAAACGCACCGCCAGGAGTCGAGAGCGCGGCTATCAACAGGGATGAACGCGCAGAGGCTGCCGGCACCCTTCTTCGTGCGGGCCGGGGTACGCGTGCGGTTCTGCGGGAGGCTCTCATCTTCGAATCATGGGTTCGAATCCCGGCGGGAGACTTTTGTCCTGCGAGCAGAGCGGCGCTTTCCACGCCAATAGCCATGCTCCTCGGCCGCGGCGTCGCTCTCTCGGCGCGCCCCGTGCGCGTGCGCGCGTTGAAAAGGGACCCGAGCGAGTCGGCTCCTCGGCGCGCTCCACGAGGTCCGCACCCGCAGACGCTCTCGGAGGATGGCCCGCATCAAGCAGACGGTGAGCGAGAGCGCCCGCCCCGCGCTCTTCTCCTCGTCCTCGTCGTCCGCCTTGCAGCCGATCATATGCATCGTGTCTCATGTCCGCCGTCTCTCGCAGGCAAAGAAGAGCACCGGCGGCAAGGCGCCGCGCAAGAAGCTGGCTACCAAGGCGGCCCGCCGCTCGGCTCCGGCGGCAGGCGGGGTGCGTGATGTCGCAGCGCGCGTCGCGTCCCAGCCGGAGCGCCGGCGCCGCATCCCGCGGCCGGCGCGTCTAACGTGTGCGCATGCGCACCGCAGGTGAAGAAGCCGCACCGCTACCGCCCTGGTCGTCTCCCTCCCCGCCCCGCGGCCGCGCTCTAGCTCAATGCAAGCTACGCCACATGCATGCATGCACGCATACACGCAGCTATAGCTAGCTATAGATGCACCCCGCCCGCGCGCGCCGCTCCGGCCTCTCTCTCTCTCTCGCTCGCTCTCACCGATTCCTGACGCGCGTACCGCGCCGGTCGTCGGGCGGCGGCGGCGACGGAAAGGCACGGTGGCGCTCCGCGAGGTGCGCATGCATGCCGAGCCTACCGTAGCTGAGCCGACTCTGCGCCTGCGCGCCGCCTGATCCCGCGTCGCATCGCAGATCCGCAAGTACCAAAAGGTGGGCGCTGCCGCCGCGCTGCCGCCGGCCCGCCGCCGCGGGGCCCGGGCCCCGTGGCCCCGGGATCGTTCGACTGAGACCGCGGACGCAGACGACGAACCCGCTGATCCCCTACGCGCCCTTTAAGCGCCTCGTCCGCCTTCCCGCCCCCTTTTCCCGCCGCACCCCCGCGCTCCCCGCCACGTCGTTTTCGCGCCCGCGCGGCGCAGGTGCAGGAGATCGGGAGCGAGATTGCCAAGGAGAAGAACGAGGAGGGGGCAGACCCAAGATCGAGCTCCGCTGGACGCGCGAGGCCATCGAGTGCCTGCGCGAGGCCAGCGAGATGGTCCGCCGCGTTTGCGCCCCGGCCCCGCCCCCTTGACCCCGAGGGCGCGCTTCCCACGCTCGCTTTGCCCCCTCTGCGCAGCAACTCATCAAGCACTTTGAGGAGGCGAACCTCTTGGCGATCCACCGCAGGCGCATCACCATCCAGCCCAAGGTGCGGCCCCCGCCACCACCAAGCCTCCTGCGCCCGACCCCTGCCCGCGCGCTCCGGTCCGTCCAGGACATTCAGCTCGCCCGCCGCATCCGCGGCGAGCCTGCGACGGAGCCCACGGCCTCCTGATCGCGACGGCGGCGGTCCAACAACGGTCTGCGCAGAGGCCCGTCTCGGTCCGTCGCCCCTGCCCTCCTCTTCCTTCGCCCCCTTTCCCGTACCCCCCCCACGCCGAGCCTCACCGGCGCGCGCGGCCGTGGCCAGCTCCGGGCTTGGCCGAGAGCCGGCGAGCCTGGCGTCGCCCTCCCTCGCCCCTTCTCTCCCCCCCCCCCCTTTCCCCCCTCCTGTTTCTCTCCCGACTCGCCGTCCTCTCCCTCGTGCGAGAGCACCGCTGCTTCTGTGCAGCAATGACCACACCGCACGCATACCCCCCGGGCACTGTCTAGGAGGCGCGCGTCTAAGAGGGCGGACTTGAGCGAAGCCTGGACGTAAATGGGAAACGCAGTACCCCCAGGGGGGCGAGCTGAGCTTGGCCGGAGGGAGAGAGGGGAGAGGGGGGGGGGGGGGGGGGGGGGGGGGGGGGGGGGGGCAGCTTTGAGCAAAGCCTGGACGTAAATGGGAAACGCAGTACCCCCAGGGGGGCGAGCTGAGCTTGGCCGGAGGGAGAGAGGGGGGAGGGGCGGCCTTGAGCAAAGCCTGGACGTAAATGGGAAACGCAGTACCCCCAGGGGGGCGAGCTGAGCTTGGCCGGAGGGAGAGAGGAGAGAGGGGGGAGGGGCGGCCTTGAGCGAAGCCTGGACGTAAATGGGAAACGCTGTACCCCCAGGGGGGCGAGCTGAGCTTGGCCGGAGGGAGAGAGGGGGGAGGGGGCGGCCTTGAGCAAAGCCTGGACGTAAATGGGAAACGCAGTACCCCCAGGGGGGCGAGCTGAGCGTGGCCGGAGGGAGAGAGGGGGGAGGGGCGGCCTTGAGCAAAGCCTGGACGTAAATGGGAAACGCAGTACCCCCAGGGGGGCGAGCTGAGCGTGGCCGGAGGGAGAGACGGGAGAGGGGGGGAGCAGAGAAATGCAGGGCCCCAGGCGAGCTCCCCCCTCCCCTCTCCTCCTCCCATCAGCCAAACGGAGCACACGATCGGCGATAGTCATCATGATCAATATTACCTGCACAAGCGAACGGTCCCGATACTCATCTTATCTAGAACTTCCAGCTTCTGAGCCTCACGATCAGCACCTAGATTTCAATTAGCCCTAGGCCTTCTTTCTCCTATGGTCCGTCTCTCGCTTTTTAATTTCAAGCTCATGATCGATTTCGATATATATTGCCGCTGTCCAAAGTCGAATCTTTTGTTGTGAAATCAAACTTCTGGCAACTCTCCTCCGCAGAGAGGAGGGTCCCGGGGTACGAAGTTTCCCATTATCGTCCAGGCCTCCCCTATGGCGGGCCGGGAACGCTCCGGATCTGCAGAGAGGAGGGCCCCGGGGTACAGCGTTTCCCATTATCGTCCAGGCCTCCCTATGGCGGGGGCTGCCCCGCAGAGAGGAGATCTGCGGGGGTACATCGTTTCCCATTATCGTCCAGGGCTCCCCTATGGCGGGGGCGCTCCGCAGAGAGGAGGGGCGTGGGATACAGCGTTTCCCATTATCGTCCAGGGCTCCCCTATGGCCGGGGCGCCCTGCAGATATAGAGAGCTCGAGGCCTCGGGTTCGATCCGCGACCGGGCTCGATCTCTTCTAGATCTGGATCCGCGGGGCCCGGGGATTCCGGTCGCTTGCGCTTCTTCGGGGGCCGGGCCCGCGCGGCGCCCGCCGATTGCGAGCTCGAGCTCGCGCCGCGGCGCCCCCAGCGGGCGTCCAGCGCGCGCAGGACCGCGCCCGGGTCGGACGCGTACTGGGTGGAGAGCTGGCGTGCCGCCCGCTGGACGATGCGGCTGCCGAGCGGGCCCTGGTACGCGTCGAGGAACATGAGCAGGTCGAGGAGCTCAAAGTACGCCCCGAGGTCGGGCGGCTCGCGCTCGGGGGGCCACGTTCCAAACGCGGCGGCGTTGGCGAGGCGCACGGTGGCCGCCGAGGCGGGGAGGTCGACGGGGACCGTCCCGGATCCGGACCCGGCCGCCGCGACGGCGTCGCTGCACTCGAGCACCGACCCGAGCAGCCGCGAGTACCCCACGAGGGCGGCGCAGAGGGGCACGCTCTCGCCGTCGGGGGTGCAGCGCGCCACGAGGGCGGGACCAAGATCGAGATCCAGGGGCGGGGCCGGCGCGCGCGCAGCGGGCCGGGGCGGCAGATGTAGAGTCTGCGGGGGTAGCGCCCGGGGCGAGAGCGCGAGGTGGGGTGCGCATGCGGTGTGCGTGGAGGTGCTCATGATGCCGTGCACGTGTGTGTGTGTGTATGTAGCCGGCGGCGGGGAGGGGGCGGGGGCGGAAGCTTAAGAGGTCTCGCTCCCCGGCCCGCCCTGTGTACGTATACAAATGAAATGAGTATTCGATCCATTGAGCGCGTGCGGCGAGATGGAGACTCGGACTCGCGATCGTGGGCATGTGCATGCTGCATGCCGCCGCCGGCCGCCGAAAATTCAGACTAGAACCGAATCTCGAACACGGGTCGCATACTACGATATGTAGTTATTGGCCCGCGCGTCACCCGCTCCCGACCCGGACGCGGATCCGGCCTCGGAGGCCTCGTCGCCGCGTTCTCCGCCCCCTCCTCCCCTTGTCGTCGTCTTCGTCTCGCCCCGAGGCGAGCGCCAGCACGGTTTCGTCAAACGTGTAGCCTCGGCGCTCCGCACGGCGTCCAAGATGCGCGCCGAGACGCGCTTGGCGCCCTCGGCGTCGGCGGTTCGAAGAAGCGGGACGGTCGAGACAAAGTCGATGGCGCTGATTCCCGTTCCCGTGACGCGAGCCAGGCCCGGGAAGCGGCGGATGGTTTCGGCGAGGTTCCTCAGATCCGTGTAGATTTCCGTCCTCTGCGCGGGAAGCTCGAGCCGGAAGCCGACCGCCTCTGCGCCGGCGTGTAAATTTGCGAGTCAGCGTAAACGGGGATGCGTAGATGTGCGCGGATCTATATATATAGATTTAAATGCAGGCGAGAAACCCGGAAATCGTAAAGTGCGCGGCGTGCGCTCAGCGACTTGACGATCTCGACCGAAACGAAAGCGAATCGAAACCAAAATTCAAAACGTGCACGTGCGCGAGCGATCACCCTCACGATCACGTACCGAGGATGGAATTGTACTTGCTTTCGACGTGCGTCTTCCTCCAGTACCCCAAAGCTTTCGGTTGTTTCCGTGCTGGTCCCTGTACTTTTCGTAGGCGCCGAGCACGGCGGCGGCGACGAGCATGATGGCCCGGATCCGATCGCGCCCCAGCTGCTGGACGCGCTCCAGCAGCTCCGCCCGCGCCTCGGCGTTTCCGTCGAGGCGCCTTCCGACGAGGGCAATGTCCACGCCGGCCGACAGGCCCATCTCGTACGCGGGCAGGCTCTCGGGGTCCACCTTGGAGTCCTCCCCCGCGGCGGCCCCCTCGAGGCCCCCCTCGAGCTCGTCCTCGTCTCCCTGCGGGCCTTCGGCGGCCGTCGCGAGCGCCGCTTCCCACGCGGCCGCGAGCTCGGCCTCGCGGGGGTCGGCGTCGTGATCGGGGCTGCCGGCGCGCGAGTCGGAGCCCGAGCCCGGATTGGAGTTCGAAGCGGACGGGGAATCGGACGCGTCGGCGTCCGAACGGGCCCCTTTGTCGGCCCCCCGACCCCCCCGCGGCCGCTTTCCGCCGCCGCTCGAGCTCGCGACCGGCCCCGCCAGCTGCAGCGCCGCCGCCGCCGGGCCGCCGCCGCGCCTTTGGGATCCGTCGACGCCTCGGCCCCTTGGTCGGCTTCACCTGCCGCTGCAGCCGCAGGCGGCCCGGCCTCCTCCTCGGAGCCCGAGGCCTCCGGATTCTCTGCGGGGTGGGTGTACGCGCAGTAGAGGATTTTGACGAGCTTGTCGCTCTCGTAGGGTTTGCGCTCCGTCCTCCCCGCCCCCCACTTGCTGCGCGCGCGTTTCGCGGGGGTACCGGCACCCGCGGCCCCGGCCCCACGGCCCCCGGCCCCCGTGGCCGATCGCGATCGCGATCGCGAGCTCGAGCTAGCAGCGCTGGGCCGGAATTGGAGCTGGAGGCCACGGCCGCCGCCGCGTCCGAATCCGGCTTCTTTCGTTTTCGCAGCCTCTCCGTCGCTGCAGCTGCGGCGGCGGCGCGACCATCGTCCGGATCCGCCGCCGGATCTTTCCCTGCAGCGCTCGCAGCGCTCCGCTCGAGTCTGCGGGGAGGGCGGGCGCTGCGGCTGCGGCCGGGTCCGCGGTGGAATTCGGATTGGCGGGAGATCGCGTCACCGGCGCCTTGCCCTTCCAGGCGCTCGAGCCGGGGCCGGCGCGATCGGGATCGGAGCTTGCGGCGGCCTTGAGCTTGCAATCGCCTGCATGCGCAGAGCTCGCGCTGGCCACGGAGGTGGAGGCCGTCGCGTCTGCCTCTTTCGGAGGAACCTCTGGATCCGCGCCCTTGGGCTCGCCGGACGCCTCCGAGGCCGGCGCGTGCGTGGGCGGATCGCGATCGGCGCCGGCGGATCCGGAACTCAGAGTCTGCTGCGCGTGCGCATGCTGCAGCTCGAGCTCGAGCTGCGCGACGCGCTCGCAGACGGAGACGAGCGCCTGCCTGGCGACGATTTCGGACGAGATCCAGCTCTGCGCGCTGCCGGCCCTTCCTCGATAAAGGACATGTACGCCAGGTAGGCGTCGATGCGGGAGGACGTCAGCAGATCCTCCGGGGCCCTGTGCCCTCCTTGCACGCGGGGCACGTGAACGAGCGGCGGGCATGCGCGGGCGCGTCCTCCGTCGTCGTCGTCGTCGGCTTTGGATTCAAATTGGACGTCGACCCCGCATCCGCGTTTGCGGCGGGTGGCCATGGGTCGCGATGGCGATCGGGTACGGCGCCGGAGACGAGGGTGAGGGCGCACGTGAGGCACACGAACGAGGAGGACGCGCCCCGCGCAGGTCCTCCAGCGTCGGGCTGGGGTGCGTCTCGAGCGCCTCGCCGAGGGACGAGGCCCCGAGCGGCCAGGACGCGGGCCGCGGCGCAGGGGAGGAGGTACGCCGGCGGCGTCACGCTCTCCAGGCCGCACCGCGCGCACGAGGGGCGAAACGCACGGCTCGGATCCCGTCCAATGCTTATAAACGTCGGAAGCTGCACCTTGGCCGGTCGGCCGTCAAACGACGGCCGCGCGAGCGCGAGAGCGTGGGCGGACGGTGGGCTCGAGGCCCAGCGCCAGCGGCCGCGACGCCGGCGCCCCGCTTCGAGTTCGGGCTCGCGGTGGATCCGGATCCGGAGGCGCCGGCGGGCCCTTTCCAGTCGACATGTGTATGTGTTTTGTATCTTGCTGTTTTACAATTCGCGTCGACGTCTGAATTTGAAGCGGGCGATCACGGTCGGCGTGTGCGGGTGCGTCGCTTCGAATTCAAGCGCGAGGCTCGCAGTGGGATCATGGATCGTTTCACTGCGTCGACGTTCAACGGTTGCGGGTGCAACGTTGACCGCTGCTGCTGACTTGGGCTCCTTGCAATTGTATGCGTGTGCGGGCGTAGCTATATAAACCGGGGTGCACGTGCACTGCGGGGAGCTCGACCGCGATCGGCGAGCTGGAGCACGCGTTGATTTTGTGCCACCTCGCACGTCTAGAACGGCCTGCACATGCGTCCGGCACGCCTGCTTTTAGCCGCGCTCGGGCTCCCAGATGCATGGACGGTTTCGTATGTCTGCACCTGGCCACATTCAAATATTATTAATTTGAACGCTCACATTATTACCTGGCTACATAATTCGATGTTTGCTCATGCTCAGAGTTGAATTCGCTCGAATTCATGCTCACCTCGAATTCACATCCGACGCATTTAGATAGCTGTAGCTACAGCTACAGCTGCTGCGATGTATTATTGTTATCGATTAGACATCTGCAAGCTCAACCCGCACATATGCATATGTATGTTTCGCAATTGCAAGTCGATGTTCTCAATTACGCAAACAATTGCCAGCGCAGAGACGTCGACAGAAACCGACCTCTAAGTTTGCCTCCCGGCCTACAATTATCACTCATGGCCCAACAGAGTCGATTGTTATCGCTCATGGCCCAACAGAGTCGATTGCGAGTGTGAGTGCACAGGAGATCTAGAGCTCTACGCCTCCACGTCGGCGAGGGCGGCTGCGTGCACAGCGCCTCCACTAGTACTGGCATTCAAGAGTCCAATCGCAACGAAATCGAGTCCGATTTCCGATATCGATTACACGCGGGCCTCGGATACACGGGCCTACATCTACAGCTCTACGCGTCCACGTCGTCGAGGACCGCGATGCGGACGGCGGGGTGCGCGCAGAGGATCTGGTACGCCTCGACAAAGGCGCCGCGGAGCTCGTCGCCCTCGAGAGGGATGCGGCTCTCGAGGAGGTGTCGTGGACGGCGATGGGGTGCCGAACCGGATGCGGAGGAAGCGGTGCTCGTAGGCGGCGGCGGCGGCGGCGGCGCGCTGGAACGCGAGCCCTCTGTTCGAGACGACGACGAGCGTCTTCGTCACGCCGTCCCAGATGCGGCCCAGGCGCGCGGTGGAGAACAGCGGCTCCTCGCGCACGACGAGCGCGCGCGCCGTCTCGCAGCGCGTCGTGGTCCATTGCGCAAACTTGCGGTTCTTCATCTCTTTCTCGCCGACATCCACGACGGCGTCGGCCCCGCCGGGCAGCAGCAGCTTGGCGACGGTGGTCAGGCAGTTGACGGCGAGCGTCTTTCCCGTGACGGTGAGCCCCTCGATGGAGAGCGCCGTCTTTCGGAAGCCGTCGTTGCCTCCGCCGACGAGGGCGCGGCCGTAGAGGGCGAAGACGGCGAGGATCCGCCTGTCGGCAAAGCCCTGGTCGCGTAGCACGCGGACGAGAACGGTGTCGGCGCGCCCGACGTACACCGCGTCGCCAGGGTTTGCGAGGTCGATGTTCCAACGCGGCGTCGCGATCGCCATGATCGTGATGGCTCGGCGCGTCGCGCTAACTTGGAAACGTTGACGCGACGGGTGCGAGCGTGCTAGGGTGCACGGCCGCGGTTTGCAGTGCGGAGCTCGCTCGGGGCCGCCTTTTATACTGCGGGCCGCGGCGGCCCCGCGAGAATTCGAATTTCCAAAGAGTTGACGGGGACGGGTACGCCCTCGCGGTCGCTCATGATCGGACGGCCCTGCGTCGACGATCATACGAGCGCCCGCGTTCGAACTCCTATATACAGCTACACGCGGACGCGCGTGCGAATTCAGAGACCATCGGACGAGCTCCCGATCGGGGGCGTCGGCCCGACGCCATGGCCCAACAGAGTCGATTGCAATTGCGAGTGTGAGTGCACAGGAGATCTAGAGCTCTACGCCTCCACGTCGGCGAGGGCGGCTGCGTGCACAGCGCCTCCACTAGTACTGGCATTCAAGAGTCCAATTAATCGCAACGAAATCGAGTCCGATTTCCGATATCGATTACACGCGGGGCCTCGGATACACGGGCCTACATCTACAGCTCTACGCGTCCACGTCGGCGAGGACCGCGATGCGGACGCGGGTGCGCGCAGAGGATCTGGTACGCCCCGACAAGTGTTTTTAAAGGGCCGAGGAGCTCGTCGCCCTCGAGAGCTCGAGGGTGCGGCGCTGGAGGGCGGTGTCGTGGCGGGCGACGGCATCTGCATAAATACATATGGCTAGCTGTAGAAGCGCGCCTGCCCTCCTCCCGAGCCTCGCGATTCGCGATCACACGCATGCGCGAGCTCAGCCTCGCGCGCGATCGCCATCGATATCGCCAGCCGCCTCGCTCACGCGCACTACGGTACGGCGGCGCCCGCGGCGCGGCCGCGGCTGGGCATGGCCGAGTGTCCTGCGCCGCTAACCGCTCCTTGAAATCGCGCGCGGCCGCGCACCGCCGTCGGCGAGACTCCCGCCGCGTGCGAGATCCTGCGAAAGCTCCAGCGTCGGGTCAAAGCCGACGTCGATTGCGCTCGCGGCGTCGACGGCTTGCTCGCAAGGGCCAGGCGGCGACGGCGAGACTTTCGGGCGACCTCGAAAATGGGCGGGGGGCACGGCTCGCTGCGGTTCGGAAGAGCTCCTGCGCGCGGGCAATGGTCGCTCGGTCGAATTCAATGCGTCGTCCTATGGAACGGATGATCTCTTCCGTCATGCCGTACCCTGCCACCATTTGCTGACCGAATTGTGCGCTCAGGGAGCGGATCATGCGCTGCAGCTCGCCCGAGTGAAAGAGGCCGTGCCGCCGCACGCGCACAGGTCGCCCTGCTCCAGAAACTCCGGAGGAGCGGGGATCCCGCGAACTGGACGGCGGCGTACAGCGCGGCGATGCGAGGACGTCGTAGCGCGCCCGTTGACGATTCCGTGCGCTCGTCGGACTCGCACAGAATTTCAAAGGCCTGGAGCGCGACGCTCTCGGGAAGCGACATGCGCTCCGCAATATCGTGCACGGTCGCGAGCAGGTTCTGGCGGTCCGCGCACGCGGAGCGCGCTCGGCACCGCGCCCCGCCTCGAGCTCGCCTCTGGCCGGCGCCGCGCCGAGGCGTCCGTCGCCCGCGAGCGCGCCGCATTGGCGTTGCAAAGCACACGTGCACGTGCTTGCCCATGTGCATTCCACGCACATCCCCATGCCCGCGTGTACGTGCGCAGCGCCGGGCCCTCGAACGCGACGCCCACGCACGCGCCGCAAACGGTGCACACCGGCCCCTCGGGCGTGGACGCGACGAAAGGGTGCGGGCAGGTCTTGGATTCCATTCCGGTCTGTGAAATGCGGTACGAGAGAGATCGCGTCGTCTTTATCCTCGCTGCAATCGGGCCGACCGCGTCAGAAATCAAAGTTCCAGTTCGCGCGTGGTCATGTATGCGCATCATACGATCAGCGCTGGCGACCCGGCATACGTGGTCATATGCATGGGCCGCGTGCACGTGCACGACGCCAACGACTCGAAGAATCGCTGCCGCATGCACGGTCGTGTGACGGAACAAAGCAGGTGAATTCCGTTGTTTCCAGTCTAAATGAAAATTCGACACACGTGTACATGTACAAGGCTACGCGTGCATATGCGAGCAGCGAGGGTACGGTCTGCGCGAGACACGCACGGAGCCGAGCAGCCTCGTAGAGGCGGCACGGAGGGCGAGGCCCCGTACGCGCGCCGGCGGTGCGCCCATGGCCATCCGGCTCCGCGTCAGAGTTGATGTGGGACCCCGACTCGTTCAGGATGCCGAGGGCCCGGCGCGCGGCGCTCCTCGGCCGCGGGAGCGACATGCGCTCCGCCGTCTCGCGCAAGGCGGTCAGCAGCTCTAGATCTCGGCCGTCTCGGTGGGCTTGCAATTGGGCGACGTCGTCGAGCCGCCGCGCGGCCGTCGTTCCGGGCCCGTGCGCGTCGCGTTCGTTGAACGAATCGACGACCCTAGAGCTGCGTATCCTCGCCCCTCAAACTCGAATTCGAACGCGACGCCACGCACGCGCGCAGACGGTGCACACCGGCCCTCGGGCGTGGACGCGACGAAAGGGTGCGGGCAGGTCTTGGCTTGCATTTCCGGACTGTGGAATGATGGATGGCAGTGCTCGACACGCTTATATCCCGGTGCCAGAGGGCCAGTTGCAACGCGACAAAAGGCGTGGGCACGTGTTTGATTGAAACAATGAATCAAACGTATACTCAATATGTATACATGCGATGTCATTATAATATAAGAACGCGCAGGGTGAATGTAATGTCGTCCTCGAGCGTGCTCATGTATACGCATTATACGATCAGCGCTGGCGACCCGGATATGTGCACGTGGTCATATGCATGGGCCGCGTGCACGTGCACGTGCACGACGCCAACGACTCGAAGAATCGCTGCCGCATGCCGGTCGTGTGACGAGAACAAAGCAGGTGAATTCCGTTCAAACGGTTTTGTTTCCACGTCTAAATGAAAATTTCGACACACGTGTACAAGGCTACGCGTGCATATGCGAGCAGCGAGGGGTACGGTCTGCGCGAGACACGGCACGGAGCCGAGCGGCCTCGTAGAGGGCGGCACGGAGGGCGAGGCCCCGTACGCGCGGCCGGCGGTGCGCCCATTGCCATGGCCATCCGCTCCGCGTCAGAGTTGACGTGGGACCCGACTCGTTCAGGATGCCGAGGGCCGGCGCGCGGCGCTCCTCGGCCGTGGAGCGACATGCGCTCCGCCGTCTCGCGCAAGGCGGTCAGCAGCTCTAGATCTCGGCCGTCTCGGTGGCCTTGCAATTGGGCGACGTCGTCGAGCCGCCGCCGCGGCCGTCGGTTCCGGGCCCGTGCGCGTCGCGTTCGTTGAACGAATCGACGACCCTAGAGCCTGCGTATCCTCGCCCTCAAACTCGAATTCGAACGCGACGCCACGCACGCGCCGCAGACGGTGCACACCGGCCCTCGGGCGTGGACGCGACGAAAGGGTGCGGGCAGGTCTTGGCTTGCATTTCCGGACTGTGGAATGATGGATGGCAGTGCTCGACACGCTTATATCCCGGTGCAGAGGGCCAGTTGCAACGCCGACAAAGGCGTGGGCATGTGTTGATTGAAACAATGAATTCGAACGTATACTCAATATGTATACATGCGATGTCATCATAATATAAGAACGCGCAGGGCTGGAATGTAGATGTCGTCCTCGAGCTCGGCCCGGGGCGAGAGCAGACTCTGGGAGGCGACGTCGGTGCACGTGGCTATAAGCACCAGGGCCGCCTATGGCCAGATCTAGACGTCGAGGCACGGGTGCTGTGTGCGGATCGGATGATGACCAAGTCGGCACGCATCGCAAGAATATTAATCCCGCTGGCACGTGCACGACCATGGCCAGCAGACCTTCCAGCCCCTGGGCCCCCCGCCCTGACGCACGCACTTTTCCCGTGCATGCTGCAGGCGCTGTCGCGACGCTCGCACAAAATAGGGACATCGACTCTGGCGTACGCGCATCGACGATCGCGAGCTCGAGCTCGAATCTGGATCTCCGCTGTCAGGCAAGGACAATCTTCTCGAGCCCGTCCGTGCCGATGCACATGTGCATGTGCATGTGCCGACGTCGGCGCTTGCAAGCACGTGCGCGAGCACGGGCGGCGCGGAAGAGGGCGACCTCAAGCCCGAGGCTGCGCGCAGCTGCAGTTACCGCTGCGACCGGCGTCCACGATCGGAGGCCGATCGCGAGCCGGAGTCGGACCGCAGATGTCGACGCCGATCGCGACAAGCTCAGGCACGAGCGCGAGGAGGCCGGGAGCACCGTCGGATTCGGCGCGCACGTCGACGTCTGCACCGATCAAGAGGGTAACATCGCGGTGCGCCATGGCCAGTCATGATTCATGATCAGCAAACGCATGCGCGGCGCGCAATCTCCGGCGCGCGCAGTCATCGGCCGGATCTGCAAGCTCCGAATTCTAATTCGGACTCCGGCGCCCACAGCGCTAGCGCGGGTGTCCCGGCAGGCCCGCCCGCGCGAACGTGGACGGCATGCGCACCGACAGAGCTCCCGCCGCCAATCTCTCGGCGCGGCGAGCTCTCCGCGAAATTGGCTGCAAGCAGCCCGTCGTGTTTCTCCTCGGCGGCGCCAAGCCCAGCTCTGCCTACGGGGTTGCTGCTGCAATCTCAAGCGCAAATTTGCGGAGCTGCGCGGGTCGGGGCTCCTGGACATGACGCGCGACCGAGGCCCCTGGAAGATTCGGGCCGTCGCGCACGGATTCCCGAACGAAAACGTCGCCAAAGCTTTTCAGATGCTCCTCGAGTCCAAGTGCCGCAGCAGCGGGGTGAGCAAGAAGCTGCGGGTGATGCGCGAACTCACAGAGGATTTTTCGGCGATCTCCGGCGAGCCGCGCGCTGGTGACGCGGGGGCGATCCGCGTCGAGGTGGACGCCGACGGCGACGCGCATGCTCTACGAGTCGGAGAGTAGGCGAATGGAGCTCGCGCATCCCGTATCCCGTAGTACATACATGTAGACGGCGCCGGCATACGCACGAGCTCGAGCGTACGCGTGTCGCACAGAGGTTCATATGCAGTGCAGCCGCACTTTCACGCGGGCCATCCGAGTCGCTATATTTATCTTATATGGTTTGATAGGCTTTTTTTTTGGAAAGCCTGTTGCATTCGTACACACTTGACAACAGTCCCCCTCCTCGCCTACCGGATACTGGGATGCTGACTGCAGGAGGAGATAGATGACAAGAGTGCTACAGCTAGTATTCGTGTCGAGCTGGTGCTTGAGCTTGGCCAGAGGGAGAGAGGAGAGAGAGAGAGAGGGCAGCTTTGAGCAAAGCCTGGACGTAAATGGGAAACGCAGTACCCCCCAGGGGGGCGAGCTGGGCGTGGCCGGAGGGAGAGAGGGAGGAGGAGCCCCTTGAGCGAAGCCTGGACGTAAATGGGAAACGCAGTACCCCCCAGGGGGGCGAGCTGAGCTTGGCCGGAGGGCGAGAGGAGAGAGAGGGAGAGAGAGGGCAGCTTTGAGCAAAGCCTGGACGTAAATGGGAAACGCAGTACCCCCAGGGGGGCGAGCTGAGCTTGGCCGGAGGGAGAGAGGAGAGAGAGAGAGAGAGAGAGGGCAGCTTTGAGCAAAGCCTGGACGTAAATGGGAAACGCAGAACTACCCCCAGGGGGCGAGCCTCGGAGCTGAGCTTGGCCGGAGGGAGAGAGGGAGGAGGAGCCCCTTGAGCGAAGCCTGGATGTAAATGGGAAACGCAGTACCCCCAGGGGGCAGGCTGAGC
>QPMI01000067.1:0-26221 GCA_004431415.1 Cyanophora paradoxa | reverse complement strand
GTAAATACGCTGGCGCACAGCTCGTGATCAATCAAATTATAAAACGTTCAGCGGGTACATTGGATGGCCAAATGCGAGTATACGTAAATGCACTGCATATAAACTATACGGTATTATCTGCAGAAACTAAGTTGCCTAATATTACTCGAGGCTTTCGTACTCTTGTTTTCGAAAAATGCCCGCCTAACTTTCTAAATATTCTAGCTCGATTGATGTAGATAATCAGCGACAGTATTGCTATGAAGAAAACGATGGCCAAGATAATCACAAGGTCAATGTACCACGAAGCCCGCGCGCAAAATAGTGGACTGCAATTTGCTTGAGAATCAAGGAGGCTGGATCCGGAGTGTGTGGAATTCAGAGGCCCGCCGGCGCCCTGGCCATCTAAACCGGCGCGGAGTTTGTTGAGTTCAGAGGCTTTGTGGAATTCAGATCTAGCGGCTTGTTGATAATTGTACTGTTGGCGATCGGATCCAGATCTGATTTACCGCTGCCGTTGTTTGTGTTGTTCGAAATCGACATAGACGTGTCGCGATGTGGAACATGATTGCCAGCCACAGACCTAGCGCCAAATACAATTCGTCAGACCATGCAATTCACATCGATATCACAAGAATAATGAAGGGCGTCAGATCACCAAATCTCAAGATGGCTTTGAGTTCCATATGCATAGCTGGGTGAAGGCGAAGGGATCTCGGCGATAAGAAAACTTGAGATTGGCGAAATTGCTATACGCGAGATTGCCCTTCACTTCGAAATACGCGATCGAGTTTGCCACCTGAGGACAGCAATATACCAATCCTCCTGCGCTCGCCAGAACATATCTGGCATCCAAGGTCACGAGCACAGATGTGATCTGCACGAGATCGCCTGGAGCTTCGTAAGTTCCTATTGATTCACCCAGCGGAATCGAAATTCGACTGAGACGATGAATGTGCCCGAGTCCACTGACGCGAATACCAGACACTAAAAGGCTCCTTTCGTCAGGCCAAAATGCGCACGCCACATAATTATAAGAATTGCTGAACTGTAGTCTGTCGGCTTAGGTACTCGCTGCAGGATAGATGCTGTTTTCGAGTGAAAGATGACAGCATCAGCTGCTCCATTTGAAGAATGTGCAAGGAGAGTCCCTTGAGAAGAGAATATCCAGCTACTGGGGAAAAATTATCATCGATGCCTTTGCCAAGTTATCTAGTTTGTTCATAAACGTAGACGAGGAAATATTCGACATGTCCCGCGAAATGATGAATATCCAGCCGAACAGATATAGATCGTAGGCGTTAGAGAAGCTGGTGATTGAAGGAACCCCAAAGCACGAACTGACACGATATCGATGCTAGATTCGAACTCTTCTCTAGATCTGTAATCGGGTGAAGTACTAGTGTGCATCTGAATGATCAAGCATGGTGATGAAACGCTCTGAACCAAACGCCATTCACTTTCCACTGATCTCCAGAGAAACACATAGGCCCGAGCCGCCCCGCCGACGCTTTGTCCATCAGAAGATACCGAAAACAAAGAGAAATCGAGTCCGCTCAAGTTGCTTGCAGCCGAAATTCTTTCGTTTTCAGGCGAAAGTCTTCGATCCATATCAGTCGCATGTTGCTTTGTTGTGAATCGGGGCCCGCAGTTTTGTTGAGCATGACAAGGCCGCATGCGAGTGGTGACCATTGAGGAGACTGATCGCGAGTCCTCTATTGCAATGAGGGTTCTATTCAATTGAGCGAACAGGCTCTGATACCAAAAGTTTAATTATATATATCCACAGGTATATATACCCATCATGCAAATTATTTCGCACGCGCGCACCGGAAAATATCGTCTTCGAAGCAGCGTTAAGAGTGAAGTTTCGTTCCGGCTGTCCAATCGCGAATGTACAGGTCAAGATTGTACCACAGTTGGGCCAGTCGCTTGTCCCCCTGTCGTATATATCCCCCTGTCAATTACTGCAGTTCTGATATTCATAATCACTCCATAGCATATATATATAAATGTACCAGAGTCGAACAGTGTGGTCTGCACTGGCCGTGATGAGGAATCGTCCCAGAGGATCGAACACTGCCCTCGTCACTCCCCAGCCAT
This sequence comes from Cyanophora paradoxa, assembly GCA_004431415.1. Classification (NCBI taxonomy): domain Eukaryota; class Glaucocystophyceae; order Cyanophorales; family Cyanophoraceae; genus Cyanophora; species Cyanophora paradoxa. The sequence goes on along the minus strand of QPMI01000067.1, from coordinate 24,139 downwards.
GCCCTGTCAACTTCTTTACTGATGTGTATGCTGGCGTCGTCGAGGATTGATTGACCCCGCATGGATTGATAGCAAAGATATTCACATCCGTTCCGTAGGCTGACTCCGTGTAACACATAGTAAAATGCGGAGTTTTAACCCTCGGCTTATCTTAATTGATTTTGTTGATATATCTCGTATATTCTATTTCAATCAATCGATAATCTGTGTATATCTTATCGAATATTCATTTATTTCGATTATTTTGTATTCTTTTCGATATTTTATCGTAAATTTCTCTTATTTTCCGATTAGTCTTACTGAGTCTATCGATAATCTGTATATATTTCCGAATAATATAACTGAATCTCAATTAGATCTTGCCTCTGGTTAAAACTCCGCATTTTACTATGTGTGATTGGTCTAAAAGTTAATTGATTTAATCGATATTATATTCATGTACTTTCTCGATTAAATTTAATTAAATTTAATTCATTTAATCGGAAATATATCGCTAAACTCGATTAAGATCCATAAAAGATTCATTTGTTAAATAAAACAAATCGATCTCTTATTGAATTCAATCGTAATTATACATGAAACTTATATGTTTTATCATGTTTTAATGATTCTAAGGGGGACCCTTAGGATTTTTGAAATAATTGGGTGTGACAGGTGTGACAGGTCTATCCAAACTTTTGATAGTTCATTTTTATGTTATAGAAAAGTTTGGGATAGACCTGTCACACCTGTCACACAAACCATATTCAGTAAGGATCTCTTTTAATGTTAAAATTTCAGTGTTAGTTGGTGTAGTTGATTCACAAAATGCATCCTGTCACACCTGTCACACAAACCATATTCAGTAAGGATCTCTTTTATAATGAAAAACTCAGTAACAATAAGTAAGAAGTTTATCTATGTAATTCTACTTGAATAAACAAATGAAATAATCGAGTGTGACAGGTGTGACAGGTCCATCCCAAACTTTTGAGAGTTCATTTTTATGCTATAGAAAAGTTTGGGATAGACCTGTCACACCTGTCACACAAACCATATTCAGTAAGGACCTCATATATTGGTAAAATCTCAGTGTTAGTTGGTGTAGTTGATTCAAAAAATGCATTTATACTCTGATTCATTGTTATTTCCTGTGAAATTTGAGTCAACTCAACCCACTTAGTCAACCCTTGCATTGAATTCGTAACAAAATCCATATACTTTTACTACTTTTACGATTAATATGAGTCAACCTTGAGTCCACTTAAATATAAATATAATATAATAGGGGGAATCTAGGGCAGATGCTTACTAAATGCAGTGTTAGATTGATGGGATCATAGATGGGATCACAGTTATCGAAGCAATATAATATAGTTGAATATTCGATATCATAAGTTGATCGAAACGATAAGTATATGGTTATAAATCGCGATTTTTGAGTTATAATCGAATTTAATCGAATTAATTTTGAATTTCAAAACTCGCTTTAATCGTAATAGCGATCTATACACATTGAGATTCGTATATGTGATTGCAAGTTATTGTTATGTATGATATATGGGATTATATTCGACCGTCAGTGCATCGATTTGATAACTTCCTAGTGATCTATATTAAAAACTCACGTTTAATGGATTTTAATCGAATTTAAAATCGAAATTCAAAATCGGTTTCATCGCGATTTGGAGTTACAGTTAGTGAAATTCCGATATGGCTCATAAGCGCTGTGACCGCCTTGAAATGCTCGATTTTATGACGTTTTAAGCGCATCGATTTGATAAGTTGGTGTTGAGATATCGTAGCAAACGTTAATATTGATTTTCTAGACGGGTACAGCATTAATCTAGAAAAAACCGCGTTTTTTTTTTACTTTTCAAGTTTCACGGCGAACGAAGTAAAGGTTCCGAGCGGATTTGAACCGCGTAGTTTGAGTCAGAAATCAAGCGCTCTATTCTCTGAGCCAAAAACGGCTTACCACCAAGTCGACTCCTGGGCTAGTGTTTCACCAAGTCTACTATGGCAAGTGACTTTTGCATCTTCAAACTGTTATATCTCATCACCAGATCATCAAAACGCAACGTTCTGCATATCGCTGTGAAGCGCTTGATAAGATCTACAAGACTATGTGTATATCATGTGCATATATGTATATCAGTCATACATATATTTGGAAAAAACGAGTTTTTGCCTAGCAAACTAGCTAGTTTTGGTCCTATCTCTTAGTGTTCTCTGAGGTTTAGGGGCTGTATATGACTCCTTAGTAGTCTGAAAGTCATTATACCATCTCTGGCTATTCACTTCTGAAAGTTTCTGTGTGCCTGCTATAGTGAGCTTTTTGAGTTCCCTGTTAACTTTCCCAGCCTTCTCCTTTCTAGCTTCTATCAAAGGCTTATCTGGGACTTCATTAGCAGCTTCTATGCCCTCTCTCCTTATAGCAGCATCAACCCTAGCTTCCTCTTTAGCTTGCTCTAAGGCATCCACTGTAGGGTTTCCAGATACTCAACTGCATTCACAGGCAACAACTCATGGAAAGCAAACCTGTTATCTATGATCTCTCCAGTGGGACTCTTTAGCTTAAACTTAAAGCCTTCTCTACTATCAACAGTGTAAACCATCCTAGACCAATTGTTACCCTGTTTAGCAAAGGGGTTCTTCTCAACTTTCACTCTAACAAACATGCCAGGCTGCATGGTGTCAAGATAAGCTATTGATTTCTTGAATCTCTCATCTTCTAATCCCACTATATACCTATAATGCTCCTCTGTAGTTTCACCTGGCTTCATCTTAGTAGCTGAGTGAACTGTATTATTGTAATTAAACTCAATATCACCCAACACATCAAAGAATCTAGCTGTGTTATTGGCTATGCAGTAGTTTGTGATCAGTCTCTTAATCTGCTTGTTAAAGGCTTCAATTCGACCTTGGCTTCTATGGTCAGCAGTTCCACTCACTTGGTGTTCTATGTATTTACTAGATAGATACTCCTGGAATATTCGATTTTGGAATTCACTCCCAGCATCTGATTGAACCTTTACTATGGGTCTTGCCACTCTCATTTCAAGCTGCTTAAATGCAGCTAATGTAGTGAGAGCTGATTTATCCCTTATAGGTATGATATACCCAGTTCTTAGTGTGGATTCCATTGCAGTCATAAAGGTATCATAGCCATTGTTTTGTTTCTTATAAGCTGGGAAAAAGAGCAAATCAATCACATAGGTATCAAGGGGTTGCCTTATTGGAACCATGGGATCTCTCTTTCTAGATATAGCAGGTGCATTGATCTGAACAACTTCCTGTTTTTTATAGAACTCTTGCAACTGCTTATAGGATTCATCAGGTAACTCAGCCCTCATAGCTTGAAGCCCTTTGTAACCAGTTCTCACATCATAGAATCTCTTGGCAATCTTGCTGGTTTCTTTCACTGCAATAGCAACTGGAATCTCTACTGGGACAAGCTCTTTCATTTCAGACTTTTTAACAATTCGAGAATCCCCTTTTTCCTCCTTTGGAACTGTGATAGGCAGTAGGTTACCTTGCAGTTGCTCAGTGGTTCTCCTAACTATTCTTCCAGTTGCTGGCATCTCTTAATTAAAAGGAACAGAATTAATGCCATCTGGTAAGATGTATCTCTTTGCATCAAAGCAGTTTAGGGCAACCCTTCTACTCACAGTATCTATTATTGTGTGATCTGCCCTTCTCTTTTGCTTTGCAGTCACAGTCTTGCTGATACCTGCAAATAAACACTCCTTAAAATCATTGAATTGGAGTTCCTCAGTGGAAGTCCCAGAAAGCTTACTTCTCTCAATCTCAGCAGTTCTGAAACTGTAAACTTTAGCTCTCAGACCCACATACTCCAATATAGCAGAGCCAGGCATTTCATTTTTGTATTTACCTGGGGTCATTCTGGAATCACCTCCAAGGTCTAATGCATAGGATATATTCTCTATATCTTTTTGTAGGGTCTTAGATTCGATATATAGACAAAAGGAGTCAGTATCATGGAATAGTAACTTTGCTTTTGTCCATTGGGACCTTACAGTATCATAGAAGAACTTGTAGTTATGCAGTTTGGCTGCATCCAGAACATAAGCCCCAATAGCAACTGGCTTATCTAGCTTCACATGCTTTGTGTAAAACTCAAAGGCAACTGCTTTTTCGTTTATGGGACTTGTTGATTTCACCAATGGGGAGGCTGCATATTTCATAAACAGTTTCTCACTGTTTGCAATCTTAACCACAGATCTACCTCTGCAAGATTCAATGCATTTCCCATAGATTGAGTTATTCATGAGTTTATAGAAATCAGCCTCGAATTTATTCACTGCTTTCCTTCTCATCTCAGTATTCAGCTCAATGTAGGGTTTCATTACAGGAGCCACAGTAAATGATAGGACCCTGTGAACCTTCTTTAGTTTCACCCCTTTGTCCAACAGATACTGTAGAAGAGGCTCAGAAATCACATAGTTGGTCACAGAACCAAAGGTTGCAGTTAGCTTAGGGTCTTATCAAGCTCTTCTCCTGAGAGATCTAATAGGCTCTTTTGATATTGTGATAATTCTGCATATTCTACTATTTTCTTGTTAATAATTAGGGGGAAATCACTGTGGTCTAGATATAGCCTAATTGGGTAATCCAGATCAACTTCCAGGAAACTGGATCTGTTATCTTGTGGGTTGAATTCGGTCTCCCATCTAAAATCACCAACTGGGATTGGCTGACTCAAACAGTAGCCATACAAGTTGTTAGCATCAAACAGCATTATATGGGAGTTCTCACCATCAGCCTCAGCATACCTACAAGGCATTGTTGCAAAGCCACCCCTGATTCCCCTCTCAACAAATTCGTATTGCTCTACATCACTTATAAGCTCTATTTTTGCCTTGGTGGTCCTAAGCATAGCATCCCAAGATAACCCAGGTGCAGATACATAATGAACTGGGTCCAATCCATATACTGAGTGTGAAAGCCTTCTGAAAGCCTGGAATTTGCTCATTAACTCATCTACATCAGCAGCCCCAAAGTCCATAAAATTACTTGCATCAATGAACTTGTAAAGACCCCATTGCAATGAAAGGTATTGATCAAAGTTTTTCGAAAGGATTTCGATTCGCTTTTTATCACCCATGCCTGCTATTTTTCTGAAAATGAATGTCCCACAGTCATCCATTTGGTCAACAACCACTGCTACTTTTGTTTGCTTTGAGATTCTCCTATGGAGATTGCAGTTTCTGCATGCAGGTGCAATGTAATTACCTGTGTGGTGATCATGATCCCTGCATTTGAAGTTTTCCTTGGTGAACCTCTCACTGCAAAGGTAACAGTGTTTGGTAGCTCTGTAAATAGCCTTTTGCTCATCTGTGAGTTCATTCATGGGAATATTGGTGAACAGGAAATCGATTAGCTCTCTTGCTTTGGACTCCAAGCATTCAAACAGACCTCCCATTGGATCCTGACCCTCAAATCGAAACTCCTGAACATCTGCCCCAGTGACTATTCTAATGTTGACTGCTGAGACTTCCCTCTTGGATTTCGATGCATCAATGGGGATGCTTCTATGTTCAATCTTGCAGTAAACCACAACAGGAAGCCAGACAGTTTTCCTGAGGTTTTTCAGTCCAAACTCTATTGTGGTGTCAGGCTTAGGGGTGATTCCCTTTGAGAGTCTCCAATCAATGCATCTGTTTGAGTCCACATGAGCAGTCAGTTTAGCCTCAGACCTGAATCGAGATAAGCATGTATCACAGTAGTGTAACTTTTGATCCTTGGTTTTATCAAGGGCAACTCTGAGAAGTCTTGAAAGGGACATGATAGTAATATAGTGACCATTCCCTTCATCATCATGAATGAGCATTAGATTAATCTTTTGCTTTCTGCCTGGGTTGCTGGATTGATGTAGGGGATATATAACATCTCCATCCATTCCAAATATGTTTATGCTGATGCCTGCATTTTGAGATTCGAATTTATCAATGATTTCAGCATCACAAGGAACAGGGAATGGGATATTGTCGAAATTGAGAGCCAAAGGATTGTATGTGGTTGGTGAGTATTTCCATTTGCGATATTGTGTAAGCTCACTTCTCTTGTGGGAATTTACATCTTTCCTATGGATCCATGCCAAAATGGCATTTTCAAAGCAAGAATCATCAATATTTCGAATATTCACTGTGGCTCTCTTGGCTGCAATTGATTCTGGTGTTTTAACATAGCAGCCACCAGTTGGGGCATAACTCATAATAGCAACTCTTAGCATTTCGATTCTCTCCAATCGATAGCTATCAACAACATTCATCTGTTCCTGACACATTTGGGCTGCTTTATTCAGCTCAGTTCGAATATTTCTCGATTTGGTTAATACAAAATAATCGCTGTAAATGTATTTCGATATCCAAACCTGTGGATTGCTGACTTTTACGAACTTGCAGATAAACGACAAGCGAACTTTGATTGCCCTGAATTGATCCAGACTATCTCTTAAACGTTTTGGTAGAGAGGTTGCAATTCTATCTAAATATTCAATCACATCTACCACAACTTCCCTTCTGGCTCTGTATGTGAGCCAGCGATATAATTCATTCATGGCTGTTCCATCTTCTGCCTCTGGTTCTATTTGCCTCAGGCGATCGAGTTCATCAAGAGTCTCAACTTTGTCATAGAGGTTATTGGCTTTTCTGGTTAATTTTGCTAAAGTGGGTCTGCCCCTTGAAATAAATCCGATTTCCCGGTCATATTCAGCCTCTGTGATTTCATGGGCTGCATACAGTGTTCCCAGTAATCCCATAAGTTCCCATTTCTTCTCTCTAATGAGTCTGTTGCTAATTCGGGGCATAGTTCCTAACTTGTTCCTACTAAAAGGGGAGGTTTTAAATGGGGAATTCTGAACACAAAATTTGATGAAAACTACTTAAAGAAATATCTTCTATATATATAAAAGGACAATGGCAGAGAAGAAATCGTATTGCCTGGAAAAGCTCAAAGCGGCTTTAATGTTGCTTTGTGGATCTGATAACTTCAATGATTATGTTGCTCTTGGAAGTAACAGGAAACCGCTCCCTCTTTGGGCAAAGCTTGCAAAATATGGATTAAGTGACTATGACCTGCCTCCAGAGTCTGAGCATTGCGCCTGTGATCATCCAATTAAAGAGCAATGCTATATTCTGCATGTTAATAAAAAGATTGTGGTCATTGTTGGGAATTGCTGCATTTTACGATTTATTCCGAAGGGTGCCAGAGGTCAAGATATATGTGAAAGATGTGGAGATCGGCATAAAAACCGAAAGGATAATTTCTGTAATAAGTGCAGAATCGCTTTAAAGCAAGAAGAACTGGAAAGAAAAAGAGAACTTGAAAAACAAGAGGAAGCTCGAAAGAGGCAGCTTGAATTAGAAGAAAGAGAGCGAAGAGAGAGAGAATTAGAACAAGAAAGAGCAAGGAATAAACATGCAGTTAATCTTTTCCTGATTTGGTGCAACCAATTTATTCCGAAAATGGATAATCTTCGCAGAGATGATATAGAGAGGTTCAGAGAGGGCAGATCTGCATTGATTGAAATGTATGCAGAACTCAGTACAACAAATACATTGGTTGCTGGGTTTCAGGTGCCTTATCTTAAAAAAGATATCGCAAAAGGATTAGATTGCAGATGGAATAAGGACAAGAAAACATGGGAGACCTTGGAAATCGAACCATTTGTAGCATTGCTAGGTAAGCATTTCAAACTTATGTATATTGAGCGATTTGGACAAAGAGGTTAGAGAACAAAAAATGATTTAAAGAATTCTCTATATATATTAAGAGAGACAGAGGAAAAATGCCACTCAGTGAAGCCCAGAAGAGAGCTATGAAGAGATACCAGCAAACTGAAAAAGGTAAGGCTCAAATCAAAAAGTTTAACGAAAAAATAGCCACACAGCTTAGAGATCTATATCAAACCGATGATACCTATAGAGCAATGAAAATAGCAAGTTCATGTCAGCGAAAGTATGCAGCCAATGCAGTCTGCTTTGTCAAGTATTTGTATGATGTCCCTTACTCAAATAGAGGGAGAAAATTGAAACATGTCTAAATTATTTTTCCCAGCATATTACTAGGCTGGGGATATGCTGTTTATTCGCTGAAATACCCATTCATCCTTTTTGTATCTAAACCACTCGATATATCATGTGGATAAATTTCGTAGGGATACTTTCTCGATTTCCAACAAAAAATGATTGGGGGACCCAAAACTACTTAAAGAAAAATCTTCTATATATATAAAAGGGACCCCGATCGCTGAAAATGAACGCCAAACAGACTAAATCGCTCAAATCGCTCGCTAACTGGCTCAGATCTGATGAGGAACTGTCCCAAAACATGATTATCCCAGTGAAACCTGACAGCAAAGACCCTGTTTTCAAGCATAAGGGAGGTGCATGGTCCTGGGAAAAGTATGAGGAAGCGCTGGCAACTAATCAGTATGTATCTTGGGGCATTCTGCTCTCAGACAACATGATGGTTATTGACTTTGATGATGAGGAGGACTTTGAGAAATTCCGGGATATGTTTCCTGATGACTTTGATGCCAATCAGCCCATGGCAAAAACTAAAAAAGGCTATCATGTCTACTTTAAACGACCTGAGGAGTTCAATAAACTCAAAATTACCGATAAGGCTCCTGGCTTTAAAGGCTTTGAGAAGGTTGACCTGAAAACAATCACTGGAACTGGAACTTCTGGACTGATCAATGTGTGTCCCAGTGTGAACAAGGCTTGGGTAATCTCCCCATGGGATGATACCTGTGATTTCAATGAGCCTACTGATGACTTCAAAAAGTGGATAATAGATAACTACATCTATAAGAGTGAGTATACTGCTAATGCTACCTCACATGATGAACTGGAAAACAATATTATCAAAGAGCTGGTGGATATGGGATTTATGCATCCCAATATAATCTCTAAAACTGAACTTGGCTTTAACTTTGATGCTGCTAACAAGGGACTCAATTGCCCATGCTGCAATGGTTCACATGAATCGAATAACTGGTATGTTATGAAAGCTAAAGGAGATGATAACAAATACATTGTGTCAAGCTACAGTGGAAATTGCAAAAAACGATTCATCTGCATTGGAATGCAATCTGATATCTTCAATCTTATAGATAAATCCGCTGGTTCTGGTGGCGCTCATTATGATGTGAGTTTAGTATGCAAAGAGGTTCTTAAACATACATGGAGATACTCCAAAAAGTCATGGTTCAAACTCAATACTGATACTGGGATTTGGGAGCATGATGACACAAACCTAAAGATTTACCTAGATATAAGCCGTCTTGTTGTCCCCAATACCTTGGAAGGGCTGTGCATTATAGTCAAAGAGCTTTAAAGGATGAGGAAAACAAAGCAGCTTTCGAAGAAAGATCCAAAACATTGATGACCATTGCCAAAAATCTTAAACAATCAGGATTTCGCAAATCCCTTCTGACTGACTTGGTCCCACTGCTGAATGATGATGAATTCTTTGAGAAGATTGACACAGTTCCATATGTGATTGGATTCGAAAATGGTGTATTTGATCTGACCACTATGACTTTCAGAAAGGGTAAACTGGAAGATATGGTGAGCAAGACTGTGGGTTATGACTATACTGAAAATGTAGACCCCAAGAAAATAGAGCATCTCAATCAGATTTATAAAGAGATTGTGGATGATCCAGCAGAGCGAAAGTATCTTCTGGCATCCATTGCAATTGCCCTTAGTGGATCAACTAAATCCCAGAAGTTCTATATGTGGACTGGTGCTGGTGCTAATGGTAAATCACTTGTTCAGGAATACTGCAAACAGATATCTGGTCGTTATTACAGCCCTCTCGAAATATCCTATTGGACTAAGCCTAAAAAGAACTCATCAGAGGCTACTCCTGAACTTGCCAAACTCCTTGGAAAGCGACTTGTATTCAGTAATGAGGCTGAAGATGGTGATAAACTGCAGATCTCCAAGATTAAGGAGGTCACAGGTGGAAATGAAATGACTGTGAGAGCCTTGTTCAAAGACCCAGTTATCCTTACCCCAATGTTTCAGGTCTACATTACAACTAATGACAATTTGACTATAAATAAACCAGACTTTGCAATTCAAAGAAGACTTTCCTATCAGAGATTCAATAATATATTCAGAGAGAAGCCAGAAGCTGGTCAAAAGAAAGCTGACCCAACTCTGTTCACACTTCTACACAATGATGATGAGTATAAGATGGCTCACATGAAGATATTACTGGATATGTGGAAGAACAAAGAGGTTGAAGAGATCTTAAGAAGTCCCCTCAATCGATTATTGAACAGGGAATTAACTTTATAGCTGAAAATGATAAGATTGGTGAATGGCTTCGAGATAATTTCGAGGTTACACATAATGCTAACGACTTTGTTTCCAGTGATATCATTTACAAATCATACAAAAGTGTTGATGATAAAGTTGAATGTGTATCTGTTATGAAAAGAGTAAGGGAGATCTTCAATGTTAAATCAGAAAGAAAACGAGTTAATGGTATTCTTGCCAGAGGATATATTGGGATTCGAAAGATAACAAGGGTTCAGGAAGACAATGAAGATGATGCCGAATATTAAAGAAAACGATTAATGATTGAGATTTACATATATTTTTATAGCCTTACTGAAAATGGTTTGTGTGACAGGTGTGACAGGTCCATCCCAAGGAAAGCCCTGGTGAAAAGTTGATTTTCAAAATCGATGGGATAGACCTGTCACACCTGTCACACCTGTCACACCTATCGAAAATGACCAAAATTTGACAAGAATACTTAAGGCTTACTTGATTGTGTATAGTGAAGACAAAATGGCAAAGACTCTTGATGAGATGACCATGACTGAGTTAGATAAATGCATAAAGCATGGAGATATAGGGGCATATATCGAAATGTCACAGAGATTGATAGGTTACAATATGTATGCAGCTAAACCAAAGAGAAATAGATCAGTAAACATTCACATAACTGTTTCAGTGTCTGAGAATGCAAACAAAAAACAACAAAAGCATATTTACAAAAGTTATCTGTGACTTGCAATTGATTGCAAGTATAAAGCCAATTCCTTTGTATATATTTTTATAGCTGCCTCAGTGGCATACTGAGACCGCTTTTGCTCAATTATCTTATAGACCTGGGGGTCCATTGCTACTATCAGTAGGCAAATAATATTTAATCGGTCTCCCTCTGGGTCTCTGCTCCTCTTTTTGGGCTTTTCTGCGATAATAGGATGCCAGGGCTTGCTGCTTTTTATACTCTCTATATGCTGGGTCCTCTCTATATCGTTTCTGCATTGCCAGAATGTGTCTTATAGACCCCTCAGTAACAGGTTCATCACTGGTAAACTCGATTAAACTAATAGTGTCCTCCATTTATATTCCCAGAGAAAACGTTTTCTGCTGGCAGAGAACTTCTCCTTGGATACTCCTGTTGCTCATATGTATACTCTGTGGGGTCTGCTGGCATTGACTCCACAGAAACTGTTGATCTCCTTCTCTCTCTTGCCTCAGATACATTATCCTCAGTATCTGACATCTCAAACTCTATTGTTGTGTCACAGCATCCACTGTGGCAATTGCTTACCACATGCAGACTGAGCATCTCAATAAACTTTCGTATTATATCCATGTCTCTAATAAAACAGAGAAAATTAAAGCCAAACTCGTCTTTTATATACTGTGGGAGCTACTCCCTTTTCTACTTCAGTTTTAGTGGCACCAGGTTCAATGGTTCCCTTTTGGGTCTTTGTTTTCATTTCATCTACTGCTTGCTCATCGATTTGGTTCTCTTTCTTAGCAATAAACTGTTTATCTGGGACACCAGTAATGCCCATTTTATAAACTTCCTTTCGAAGCATCTCCTTTAGCTTGGCTCTCTCTTTCTTCTCAGTAACATACTGCTCCAAAGCACTGGATTTGGCTTCCAGATCTTTGAGTTTAGCAGTCATCTCATCCCATTGAGCCTTGGGAATTCGATGAATATTTTGAGTGGGAGCAGTCTTATATGTGACTTCACCAGCCATGGACTGGATTACCTTGTCTGATTCCTTACTAAGACCTTCACCTTTGCGAGCCAGTGATAGATCTTGCAAGCCTAAACCTTTATCATCAGCAGCACCAATAATTCGCCTGGCACCCTCAGCAACAGCCCTCATTTTCGAAGCTTCTGGTGAGATGTTGAGTTGATCACTGGTTGAAGCCTGTGGGGCTTTATCATCGACTGATTCCTCATAGGCAGCATTAAGAGGGTCCTCTTCTTGCTGTGAGGGCTTCACCTCATTCATACCATTGAATTTCATTGGTTCAGTATTAATGGATCCATTGTTTCCACCACCTGAATAGCCAACAGCCCCAGCTGGGATCCCTATCTTTCGTTTGGGAGGCATTGTATCTTTATTAGAATGAGAGATAATTTTATAAACCGCGTTTATATCGCATCAATTTATTGCTATGGACTTGGCTTTTCACTTCTTTAGGGGCTTCCTCTTTCTCTGGAGGTTTCAGTTCATCTTCTTTCTTTTTTGGCTTTCTGTGGAAGCGAGGAAATGGGAAATCTTTCACAAGCTCAGCTTTATCTACATAGTATTTAACTGAGTAGTTTGCAGAGGACCAAATAATATACTGATAGGAGTGAACATACTCTTCAAACATCTTGTAAAAATCCTCTTTATTTCGCATTATATTGTATTCTTCCTCTATGGCTTCAAGTTCTTTGCGATTTGCAGCACTTAGAAACATTGCATAGTCCGAATTAACTCGAATAGTCGAAGAGACTTTCCTTAGCTTTTGTGTGATGCAGATAATGGATATTTTCGAATGGCGACCTCTGGAATACAGAGAGCCAATAATTTTATCACGAGTTAGGTCTACAATCTCATTATCTATAAGATCATCTAAAACTACACATAACTGGTTAACAGGTTGACCTTTTTCTATTTTCTCTTGCCTTTCATCTAGCAATTTAGCAATGTAAGGGGCATCCCATTTTCCCAGTTGCAATGTTGCAACTTTATCCCAGAAATGATTGAAGCTGGTTCCACTCACAACTAATACAACATCAATCTTTTTGGCATCATGCAACTGCTTCAACCAATACTTCACAGCTTCTGATTTACCAGTTGCTGATTTTCCTATTGCCAGTACACGAAATGGTGGCTCTATCATTTCACCAGCCACAAATTCATCCAAATCAGTCATTGTTGTATATCTTTCTTAATAAAGACATATAAAAATAATGCAGGGAGACTGAATATCGTCACAATCTACAAATTTATACGACGAAGCCCATCTTTGTCCAAAATTATATAGGAATGCATGAGAGCGCGAACATTAACATCGATTACCTTATCTGAAGGCATGTACAGGGTGAGGAATGAAGAGGAGGAATTTGTTAAATCAACATAACCAGACTGGGCAATATTTCGAATTGCCTTCTCTCCATCAATGCAGAAACTTAAACCTGAAAGGACATAGCGATCAGCAACCTTATCCATGTTAGAGCATTTGAAGGCATCAGCAATTAGCTCAGCACCTTTGAGTAGGGAAATTGGCTCAGTGGCATAAAGTCGCTGTCCATTAATTTCAACAGTGAAAGTAATATCTTTGGAGTTGGCATAGGTCTTAAGAACACTGTGGGAGCCAGTGGATTTATCAACAGTTGCATTATCACGAACTGAAACATCTCCATCTCGAGCTCCTCGGTGCCGATGGTGACCTCGGCGCCGCCCCTGCCGGCGAGGCTTGCGGGGCTCTTCGTGCGCTTCGCCTCGGCGATCGCCTGGTTGGCCGTCGCCGCGAACTCCCCCAGCGCCTCCTCCATCTCCGCCTCCTGCTTCTTCACCTGCCCCCGCAGCTGCCGCTGCGCTCCCGTCCGTCCGCGTCGGCGTCGGCGGGGACGGGGGCGGGGCCGGGGCGGGGGCGGGCGGCCGGCGCACCAGCTCCTCGCGCATCTCGTTGATCGCGTCCGCGGCCTCGCCAAAGTCGTCGAAGCGGTCGCCCGTGGGCGTCGGCGGCTGCACGAGCATCTTCGGGGCCGCCAGCGTGGCGCCGGCGCCGGCCTTGGCCTTGTCGACCCGCTGGACGGCGGTCTCGAGGCGGTTCATGTCGAGCTTGAAGGCGTCCAGCTCGCCGGCCGCATCCCGCGCCAGCGCCTCCAGCGCCTCGCGCAGCTCCTCCACGCCCGCCGCCGCCTCTTCCATCGCCGCGGGGCCCGCCGAGGCCTGCGCGACCGCCAGCGCGCGGTCCTTCTCCGAGACCGCCCGCTCCAGGTCCTGCACCTGCGCCCGCGCCGGGCTCGCCCGGGACGCGGCCGGGAAGGCGGGCGGCGGCGGCGCGGCACCTTGTCGGCCAGCCGCTCGCACTCGTCGAGGAGCCGGTCGCGCTCGGAGCTCACCTCCGCCAGCTCGCTCGAGGTCGCCTCCATGGCCCCGCGCAGCCCTTCCAGCTGCTCCTGCAACTACAATCTCGGCGACTCGCGGCGGGCCCCGGCCGCGCGCGGGGCTTTCGGACCTGGTCGGAGAGGCGGCGGCTCGGGCCGCCTCCGGACTTCGAAATCTCTTCCGACAGGCCGAGGCTGCCCAGCCCGCCGATCCCTCCCGAGTTCGAGCGTTGCATTCTACGCGCGCTAGGCCCAGCGGCTTGCTCGATCTCCGCCTAGGCTGGAGAAACGGCGCGGGGGTCCCTTCGCTGGGGATCCTCAGGCTGGCGCCTGCGGGGCTGGCAAGACGACGCGAAATCGACGGAAACGTCTGCTCAGTCGTCTAGGCTGTGCCGTCACCGCGCAGCCGAAGTTGCTCGAGCGGGAAGCTCAAGATCGTTGCGACCCGACGAGCAAACTGTCTCGTTCTTGCGTTGAGGGCCCAGCGGGGCCCAGCCGCCAAGCGCGGGAGCTCGTCGCGGCCACTTTTTCTGTACCCGGTCTCGACTCTGGATCCTGTATCCCTCTCAAACTGAGCGTCGGCGAGCAAGTACTAGCCTAAGTAGTTCAAGGCACAAGCAAAACTCTAGATCTGAAATCGAACGTTAATTAGTCAAGACTGCAGTACACATACAAGGGTGCAGCCTGCTGCCGTGGGGTTATAATTAGCGCTGGTGCACGTGTACTATAGCTAGGTGACCTTGGACCCGCGCGCCGCCGGCGCCGCGGCGCCAGCTGCAGCTGCGACGGCCGTGCACGTAGGCGCTGGCTGGCGCCCTCCAAGCTTAAGAGCGCCGGCTCCGAGGCTCGCCCCGCCGCAGCCGCGCGCGGGCGCCGCCCGCCGGGCGCTGGAAGAGAGATGCTCCGGCCCGGCCCAGACATCCGAAAAGAGACGCCCGAGTGATAGTGCGAGAGACGCATCTGCAAAGCCCCGCGGACTGGAGGAGGAGTGATATAGAGTAGCTGCCAGGCTGTGCGTTGAGCTGCTAGCGCTCTACAAGCAGCGGCGGCGCGAGTGCACGTGGCCGCGGGCCGCGGCCGCGGCGACGCGACTCGTGGCGCGGCGTCGAGCTTGCCCCGCAGTCCGACGTGACCCGAGCTCGAGTTGCCGCAGTCCGACGCTAGCGTCGCAGCGGCGCGGCCGGCGCGGCGATCGCGAGGCGCGCGAAGCGAACCAAGGACGGTCGACGTCGGACGTGCTTGCCGATCAGGCAGCGCTAGCCGGCCGCGGCCGCGGGGCGCGCCCGTGCGAGGTTTTTAGAGCACGACTTTTTCTACTTCAGATCTGAAGTGGATCATTTTCTGCCGATCCGATGATCTAACTTAGTGATTATAAGGCTCAAAGTTCGCCGCCCGCGAGTCCTCTCAGCTCTCAGCTGCTCACAATCCTTCACAGCGCGGGCTCTATTACCTCGGCGCGAAAGTGCCGCCCCCTAGGCCTGCCGCCCCGCTGCCGCCTCCCCACGCGCCCGCCTCCCCAGAGTCCCCACGCGCCCGCCCCGCCGGCCCGTCGGGCCCCGCGGCGGGCGCGTGCGTCCGTCGCCGCCGCCTCGCTCCGCCACCCCGGCCCGCCCCGCCCGCCGCGAGAGCGCGGCTGCTGCAGCGCCTCGCGGCCGCCGCCTTTCATCCCGCCGGCCGCCGCCTTTAATTTCGTCCCGCGGCCGCCCGCCGCGGGCGCGCGGCTGCCGCCGTGCCTGCACCGCGGCAGCCGCCGCCCCCAGCTCGCGGCCCACCAGCTGCAGCCAGGACAGCTTTTTCGGCCCTTCAGCCTCTCTCTTCTTTCTCGGCAGTCGGCCGCGGGCCGCCCTCCCAATCGTTGAAGTCGCCCCCTTGGTCTGTTTTCCTCTACTTCGAGGGCAGCGGTGCCGCAGTGCCCCCTCTTTTCTGGAAGCGGCGGGCCCGGCCTGCCTGCGCGCATGCCCTTTTGTTCCTTGCCTTTAGATCTCACCACTCTCTCTCCTTCTTTCAGTTCCCTCAGGGCCTTCCCCTTCATGGAACAAGATGTTCCCCTACCTGGGCCCTGCCCTCAGTATTCACGAAGGCTTTTAATTTTGGAAGTTTTTCGCCTTCGCCCCATCACTTAGACTAGGCTTCTAGATAAGACAAGGGGGGAGGGGGGGGGGAGGGGAGGGGGGGGGGTGGCGTGCCGGGCTAGGAAGAGGTTGCCTGCATATATAGGTAAGGACGTGGCCGCTCATGATCAGGACCCCACGTGCACGGCCGCCGGCGGCGACGGGAGCGGGAGGAGGTCAATCTGATGGAGACCGAACGCGGCGTCGGCAGGGCTTTGCAGCCTGTAAGGCCGACGAGGTTTGCAGCCTCCACACGTTCCGCCAGCGACGAACTCATCCCGTACCCCGGCGCATCCGTGGACTTGGCGGCGCGATTAAATATTCAAGACCCAGCGACCGCAACTGAACCTACTATAGCTAGGCTACCCTCCCATCTCTTCCTCGAGCTCTCAACCTCCCATACCCTCTCTTGACCTCCCCGGCCCCCGCCCCCGCCCCCCCCCTCCCCCCAAGCGACCCGCGGCCATGTTTCTAACCAGCATGAGGGCATCTAGGACCGTGTAGCTCAGCATGCCCACGCCTCCTAATATAATTGAGGACCGGTGCATATTATGTTCTGAGGGCGACGATCATGAGGCCCTTTTGCAAAACTGTACCACTATGTTTATAACATTCATTCAATTGAAATGTAATTTAGATTTTCTTTATCGATGAATCTGCAAGCTACACTTGCAAATTCCGTTGTACAGCGAATCATCGTATGGCGGTTGAAGTGGCTCATGGTAAATACGCTGGCGCACAGCTCGTGATCAATCAAAATTATAAAACGTTCAGCGGGTACATTGATGGCCAAATGCGAGTATACGTAAATGCACTGCATATAAACTATACGGTATTATCTGCAGAAACTAAGTTGCCTAATATTACTCGAGGCTTTCGTACTCTTGTTTTCGAAAAATGCCCGCCTAACTTTCTAAATATTCTAGCTCGATTGATGTAGATAATCAGCGACAGTATTGCTATGAAGAAAACGATGGCCAAGATAATCACAAGGTCAATGTACCACGAAGCCCGCGCGCAAAATAGTGGACTGCAATTTGCTTGAGAATCAAGGAGGCTGGATCCGGAGTGTGTGGAATTCAGAGGCCGCCGGCGCCCTGGCCATCTAAACCGGCCGCGGAGTTTGTTGAGTTCAGAGGCTTTGTGGAATTCAGATCTAGCGGCTTGTTGATAATTGTACTGTTGGCGATCGGATCCAGATCTGATTTACCGCTGCCGTTGTTTGTGTTGTTCGAAATCGACATAGACGTGTCGCGATGTGGAACATGATTGCCAGCCACAGACCTAGCGCCAAATACAATTCGTCAGACCATGCAATTCACATCGATATCACAAGAATAATGAAGGGCGTCAGATCACCAAATCTCAAGATGGCTTTGAGTTCCATATGCATAGCTGGGTGAAGGCGAAGGGATCTCGGCGATAAGAAAACTTGAGATTGGCGAAATTGCTATACGCGAGATTGCCCCTTCACTTCGAAATACGCGATCGAGTTTGCCACCTGAGGACCAGCAATATACCAATCCTCCTGCGCTCGCCAGAACATATCTGGCATCCAAGGTCACGAGCACAGATGTGATCTGCACGAGATCGCCTGGAGCTTCGTAAGTTCCTATTGATTCACCAGCGGAATCGAAATTCGACTGAGACGATGAATTGCCCGAGTCCACTGACGCGAATACCAGACACTAAAAGCTCCTTTCGTCAGGCCAAAATGCGCACGCCACATAATTATAAGAATTGCTGAAACTGTAGTCTGTCGGCTTAGGTACTCGCTGCAGGATAGATGCTGTTTTCGAGTGAAAGATGACAGCATCAGCTGCTCCATTTGAAGAATGTGCAAGGAGAGTCCCTTGAGAAGAGAATATCCAGCTACTGGGGAAAAAATTATCATCGATGCCTTTGCCAAGTTTATCTAGTTTGTTCATAAACGTAGACGAGGAAATATTCGACATGTCCCGCGAAATGATGAATATCAGCCGAACAGATATAGATCGTAGGCGTTAGGAGAAGCTGGTGATTGAAGGAACCCAAAGCACGAACTGACACGATATCGATGCTAGATTCGAACTCTTCTCTAGATCTGTAATCGGGTGAAGTACTAGTGTGCATCTGAATGATCAAGCATGGTGATGAAACGCTCTGAACCAAACGCCATTCACTTTCCACTGATCTCCAGAGAAACACATAGGCCCGAGCCGCCCCCGCGACGCTTTGTCCATCAGAAGATACCGAAAACAAAGAGAAATCGAGTCCGCTCAAGTTGCTTGCAGCCGAAAATTCTTTCGTTTTCAGGCGAAAGTCTTCGATCCATATCAGTCGCATGTTGCTTTGTTGTGAATCGGGGCCCGCAGTTTTGTTGAGCATGACAAAGGCCGCATGCGCAGTGGTGACCATTGAGGAGACTGATCGCGAGTCCTCTATTGCAATGAGGGTTCTATTCAATTGAGCGACAGGCTCTGATACCAAAAGTTTAATTATATATATCCACAGGTATATATACCCATCATGCAAATTATTTCGCACGCGCGCACCGGAAAATATCGTCTTCGAAGCAGCGTTAAGAGTGAAGTTTCGTTCCGGCTGTCCAATCGCGAATGTACAGGTCAAGATTGTACCACAGTTGGGCCAGTCGCTTGTCCCCCTGTCGTATATATCCCCCTGTCAATTACTGCAGTTCTGATATTCATAATCACTCCATAGCATATATATATAAATGTACCAGAGTCGAACAGTGTGGTCTGCACTGGCCGTGATGAGGAATCGTCCCAGAGGATCGAACACTGCCCTCGTCACTCCCCAGCCATGCCCTGTCAACTTCTTTACTGATGTGTATGCTGGCGTCGTCGAGGATTGATTGACCCGCATGGATTGATAGCAAAGATATTCACATCCGTTCCGTAGGCTGACTCCGTGTAACACATAGTAAAATGCGGAGTTTTAACCTCGGCTTATCTTAATTGATTTTGTTGATATATCTCGTATATTCTATTTCAATCAATCGATAATCTGTGTATATCTTATCGAATATTCATTTATTTCGATTATTTTGTATTCTTTTCGATATTTTATCGTAAATTTCTCTTATTTTCCGATTAGTCTTACTGAGTCTATCGATAATCTGTATATATTTCCGAATAATATAACTGAATCTCAATTAGATCTTGCCTCTGGTTAAAACTCCGCATTTTACTATGTGTGATTGGTCTAAAAGTTAATTGATTTAATCGATATTATATTCATGTACTTTCTCGATTAAATTTAATTAATTTAATTCATTTAATCGGAAATATATCGCTAAACTCGATTAAGATCCATAAAAGATTCATTTGTTAATAAAACAAATCGATCTCTTATTGAATTCAATCGTAATTAACATGAAACTTATATGTTTTTATCATGTTTTAATGATTCTAAGGGGGACCCTTAGGATTTTTGAAATAATTGGGTGTGACAGGTGTGACAGGTCTATCCCAAACTTTGATAGTTCATTTTTATGTTATAGAAAAGTTGGGATAGACCTGTCACACCTGTCACACAAACCATATTCAGTAAGGATCTCTTTAATGTTAAAATTTCAGTGTTAGTTGGTGTAGTTGATTCACAAAATGCATCCTGTCACACCTGTCACACAACCATATTCAGTAAGGATCTCTTTATAATGAAAAACTCAGTAACAATAAGTAAGAAGTTTATCTATGTAATTCTACTTGAATAAACAAATGAAATAATCGAGTGTGACAGGTGTGACAGGTCCATCCCAAACTTTTGAGAGTTCATTTTTATGCTATAGAAAAGTTTGGATAGACCTGTCACACCTGTCACACAAACCATATTCAGTAAGGACTCATATATTGGTAAAATCTCAGTGTTAGTTGTGTAGTTGATTCAAAAAATGCATTTATACTCTGATTCATTGTTATTTCCTGTGAAATTTGAGTCAACTCAACCCACTTAGTCAACCCTTGCATTGAATTCGTAACAAAATCCATATACTTTTACTACTTTTACGATTAATATGAGTCAACCTTGAGTCCACTTAAATATAAATATAATAAATAGGGGAATCTAGGGCAGATGCTTACTAAATGCAGTGTTAGATTGATGGATCATAGATGGGATCACAGTTATCGAAGCAATATAATATAGTTGAATATTCGATATCATAAGTTGATCGAAACGATAAGTATATGGTTATAAATCGCGATTTTTGAGTTATAATCGAATTTAATCGAATTAATTTTGAATTTCAAAACTCGCTTTAATCGTAATAGCGATCTATACACATTGAGATTCGTATATGTGATTGCAAGTTATTGTTATGTATGATATATGGATTATATTCGACCGTCAGTGCATCGATTTGATAACTTCCTAGTGATCTATATAAAAACTCACGTTTAATGGATTTAATCGAATTAAAATCGAAATTCAAAATCGTTTCATCGCGATTTGGAGTACAGTTAGTGAAATTCCGATATGGCTCATAAGCGCTGTGACCGCCTTGAAATGCTCGATTTTATGACGTTTTAAGCGCATCGATTTGATAAGTTGGTGTTGAGATATCGTAGCAAACGTTAATATTGATTTTCTAGACGGGTACAGCATTAATCTAGAAAAACCGCGTTTTTTTTTTACTTTTCAAGTTTCACGCGAACGAAGTAAAGGTTCCCGAGCGGATTTGAACCGCGTAGTTGGAGTCAGAAATCAAGCGCTCTATTCTCTGAGCCAAAAACGGCTTACCACCAAGTCGACTCCTGGCTAGTGTTCACCAAGTCTACTATGGCAAGTGACTTTTGCATCTTCAAACTGTTATATCTCATCACCAGATCATCAAAACGCAACGTTCTGCATATCGCTGTGAAGCGCTTGATAAGATCTACAAGACTATGTGTATATCAGTGCATATATGTATATCAGTCATACATATATTTGGAAAAAACGAGTTTTTGCCTAGCAAACTTAGCTAGTTTTGTCCTATCTCTTAGTGTTCTCTGAGTTTAGGGGCTGTATATGACTCCTTAGTAGTCTGAAAGTCATATACCATCTCTGCTATTCACTTCTGAAAGTTTCTGTGTGCCTGCTATAGTGAGCTTTTGAGTTCCCTGTTAACTTTCCCAGCCTCTCCTTCTAGCTTCTATCAAAGGCTTATCTGGACTTCATTAGCAGCTTCTATGCCCTCTCTCCTTATAGCAGCATCAACCCTAGCTTCCTCTTTAGCTTGCTCTAAGGCATCCACTGTAGGGTTTCCAGATACTCAACTGCATTCACAGGCAACAACTCATGGAAAGCAAACCTGTTATCTATGATCTCTCCAGTGGGACTCTTTAGCTTAACTTAAAGCCTTCTCTACTATCAACAGTGTAAACCATCCTAGACCAATTGTTACCCTGTTTAGCAAAGGGGTTCTTCTCAACTTTCACTCTAACAAACATGCCAGCTGCATGGTGTCAAGATAAGCTATTGATTTCTGAATCTCTCATCTTCTAATCCCACTATATACCTATAATGCTCCTCTGTAGTTTCACCTGCTTCATCTTAGTAGCTGAGTGAACTGTATTATTGTAATTAAACTCAATATCACCCAACACATCAAAGAATCTAGCTGTGTTATTGCTATGCAGTAGTTTGATCAGTCTCTTAATCTGCTGTTAAAGCTTCAATTCGACCTTGCTTCTATGGTCAGCAGTTCCACTCACTTGTGTTCTATGTATTTACTAGATAGATACTCCTGGAATATTCGATTTTGGAATTCACTCCCAGCATCTGATTGAACCTTTACTATGGGTCTTGCCACTCTCATTTCAAGCTGCTTAAATGCAGCTAATGTAGTGAGAGCTGATTTATCCCTTATAGGTATGATATACCAGTTCTTATGTGGATTCCATTGCAGTCATAAAGGTATCATAGCCATTGTTTTGTTTCTTATAAGCTGGGAAAAAGAGCAAATCAATCACATAGGTATCAAGGGTTGCCTTATTGGAACCATGGATCTCTCTTCTAGATATAGCAGGTGCATTGATTCTGAACAACTTCCTGTTTTTTATAGAACTCTTGCAACTGCTCTATAGATTCATCAGGTAACTCAGCCCTCATAGCTTGAAGCCCTTGTAACCAGTTCTCACATCATAGAATCTCTTGCAATCTTGCTGGTTTCTTTCACTGCAATAGCAACTGGAATCTCTACTGGGACAAGCTCTTTCATTTCAGACTTTTTAACATTCGAGAATCCCCTTTTTCCTCCTTTGGAACTGTGATAGGCAGTAGTTACCTTGCAGTTGCTCAGTGGTTCTCCTACTATTCTTCCAGTTGCTGGCATCTCTTAATTAAAAGGAACAGAATTAATGCCATCTGGTAAGATGTATCTCTTTGCATCAAGCAGTTTAGGGCAACCCTCTACTCACAGTATCTATTATTGTGTGATCTGCCCTTCTCTTTGCTTTGCAGTCACAGCTTGCTGATACCTGCAAATAAACACTGCTTAAAATCAAATTGGAGTTCCTCAGTGGAAGTCCCAGAAGCTTACTTCTCTCAATCTCAGCAGTTCTGAAACTGTAAACTTTGGCTCTCAGACCCACATACTCCAATATAGCAGAACCTGGCATCTCATTTTTGTATTTACCTGGGGTCATTCTGGAATCACCTCCAAGGTCTAATGCATAGGATATATTCTCTATCTTTTGTAGGGT
Source organism: Cyanophora paradoxa (assembly GCA_004431415.1). NCBI lineage: Eukaryota > Glaucocystophyceae > Cyanophorales > Cyanophoraceae > Cyanophora > Cyanophora paradoxa. Next base: position 960 of record QPMI01000067.1, on the reverse strand, counting down.
CTTAGATTCGATATATAGACAAAAGGAATCAGTATCATGGAATAGTAACTTTGCTTTTGTCCATTGGGACCTTACAGTATCATAGAAGAACTTGTATTATGCAGTTTGGCTGCATCCAAACATAAGCCCAATGCAACAGGCTTATCTAGCTTCACATGCTTTGTGTAAAACTCAAAGGCAACTGCTTTTCGTTTATGGGACTTGTTGATTTCACCAATGGGAGGCTGCATATTTCATAAACAGTTTCTCACTGTTTGCAATCTTAACCACAGATCTACCTCTGCAAGATTCAATGCATTTCCCATAGATTGAGTTATTCATGAGTTTATAGAAATCAGCCTCGAATTTATTCACTGCTTTCCTTCTCATCTCAGTATTCAGCTCAATGTAGGGTTTCATTACAGGAGCCACAGTAAATGATAGGACCCTGTGAACCTTCTTTATTTCACCCTTTGTCCAACAGATACTGTAGAAGAGGCTCAGAAATCACATAGTTGGTCACAGAACCAAAGGTTGCAGTTAGCTTAGGGGTCTTATCAAGCTCTTCTCCTGAAGAGATCTAATAGGCTCTTTTGATATTGTGATAATTCTGCATATTCTACTATTTTCTTGTTAATAATTAGGGGAAATCACTGTGGTCTAGATATAGCCTAATTGGGTAATCCAGATCAACTTCCAGGAAACTGGATCTGTTATCTTGTGGGTTGAATTCGGTCTCCATCTAAAATCACCAACTGGGATTGGCTGACTCAAACAGTAGCCATACAAGTTGTTAGCATCAAACAGCTTATATGGGAGTTTCACCATCAGCCTCAGCATACCTACAAGGCATTGTTGCAAAGCCACCCCTGATTCCCCTCTCAACAAATTCGTATTGCTCTACATCACTTATAAGCTCTATTTTTGCCTTGGTGTCCTAAGCATAGCATCCCAAGATAACCCAGGTGCAGATACATAATG